>JAYMTE010000412.1:0-18525 GCA_036897545.1 Pelargonium fulgidum
ACACTCATTTTGGGACAAAAATTTAGACAAATAAAACACTCATTTTAGGACTGATAGAATAATACATAAACAACATATCCGTCATTATACATAAAATTAATTTTATTCAGTGCTTAATGTATTTTCATTCGAACCGTTAAATAATATGGTTTTTTAATTATTTATTTTGTACATAATTCAAATTTATAATTTTATACAAAGACACTATATATAATTATCACGACAATTCTTAAGGGAGTATAATTTTTTTAATAATATTTAAAATACATATTCTAATAAGCTCAATATTGATTTATAAACTAAAATATGTAGGTTTTAAAATATTATATAAATATGTTGTTATTATTTGAATTATTAAAAATTGTTATTAAAAATTGCGAGAATAAATTATTAAATCAAGAAACGTTAATGCAAATTAAAATAAAATCTCGAGCAACGTCAGGCAAAAGAACTAATTATATATGATGAGTTGTTATTTATTTTAATTTTTTTTACGGAATGAGTTGTTTTTTTATTCAAATCTATTTTTAAACTAATATAAAATGCATATATTTCACATATATCGACAATTATTTAGTACAAATTAACATTTTTTAATTAATTTATTAGTGGAAATGATGACAAAAATAAAAAATGAAAAAACCATGGAAGTCGAACCGGAGATCCCGGTGAATGATTGCTTGGCAATAACGGTTATGTTCCAAAATCTGGGGGCGGAAACCGGCAGCTTTCGCCACGTGCCGGTGGACATATCGCTGTTAGGCGGAGATATGAGTTCCTACCCGACAAACGGACATGATCACATGTAAAAGTAGGACCCACATAAACCAAAAAACTAAAACAACATATGTGAAATGATGTGAAGAGGACCCACTTGCGCCACGTGGGACCCACTTCCAGTAGAAAAGTTGACCTGTACCTTAATAACTCCAACACCGTGGGCCCACTTTCTCTTTTCTTCACCTTCCACACACGAGCGCTATAAATTGGGGACTGCTTCTCTGTTGCTACCCCACACGTACACCTTCCTGTTTCCTTGGTCCCACCCCAAGAGACACGTACCCACAAATTCATTGTATTTTTTCACCTATGGTGTAAAATCTTGAGAAGATCTTGTGTTAGGCTGGTTTTGGTATGGTATGTTTTGAGATTTAATAGAGATGTTGCACCACATTATATATTTGATGTGATACACATATAATTTACATTAGAAGTTGGTGTTTTATGTGAAATGATGCCTCGGACTAAGAAAGAAAGTGTGAGTGACAAGTTTAAATTTTAACAAGATTAATTACTAAACTTTAAGAGCTAACGAATTGGGATTGACAAGTGTATCTTGCTAACGAATAGTGAGAAAATAATTAGACAGCATACATGTGGATAATCATCTATTCAGACTTGAAATTCATTCGAGTAAATCTATGGCGGAAGTTGATGGTGTGGATTCCTACAAGGTAACATTTATAGAACTGGCGTCAAGTTATTAGGTTGTTTTGTTCACTGAACTTAAATTTAATAAATAATTTGAAAATTTTACGTCTCCTATTAATTCGTGTTCATTTATTGGAAATAAAATTTTATGAGAATTAAATAATTTTTATTAAAACCACAATATGAGAATAATAAGTAATCAACAATAAATATGTTTTTTTTTTTTTTCCAAGAAACTTCTACACTAGTAATCCACGAGGAAATGTAAATTAGAAAGTAAAGCAAAACTTATAATGAAAGAGAGCCACGAGGCCCAACCGACCGTGGGCCCAGTACTCAAAATTCACAGACACACACGCTTCCATTCCTGTCACCCGCACCAAAATGGACCAATCCCACCCGCTCTTTCTTCGACACGTGTCCTCTCTTCACTGGCTCATTCATTTTGCCGGCCACTTCCTCAATATATATATATCCCCCAACTGACTCATCCATCTCCAAAACTCCAACGAAAAAGCAAACCAAACCAAAGAAACCAACAACAAGACTTTTCAATTCTCAATTCTCTCATTAACAGCCTAGTTATGTCGCCGGAAATTGGTAACCACTCGCCGGCGTCCGACGCCGACGGCATGAACTTGAAGGAGACCGAGCTCACCCTCGGCCTCCCCGGCGAGTCTCGCGGCACCAAACGCGGATACTCGGAAACCGTCGATCTGAATCGGGCGGAAACCGACGGAGCGTCGGCTAGATCCGCGAAAACCTCGGTGGTGGGGTGGCCGCCGGTGAAGGCGACGAGGATGAGCGCAGTGACGAAGATCTGCAGCAAGTTCGTGAAGGTCGCCGTCGACGGAGCTCCGTATCTCCGGAAAGTCGATCTGGAGATGTACGGCAGTTACCAGCAGCTTCTCGGCGCTCTTGAAGAGCTCTTCTCTTGCTTGACCATACGTATGTTCAATTTAATTTAATTTTGATAAGAAACTAGATATTTTTCGAGTGGAGCAGGGTAACTTAGTAATTTTGTGCTGTTCTTCAGGCAATTATTTGAACGAGAGGAAGCTGATGGATCCGGCGAACGGAGTTGAATATGTACCGACTTACGAAGACAGAGACGGTGACTGGATGCTCGTCGGAGATGTGCCGTGGAAGTAAGTTTAAATTTTATTCCCATTTTACCCTTGTTAAATACTGTAATTATTTAAATCATTTGTACTAATTGTTCCAACTTATTTATTTATTTTCAGAATGTTTGTGGAATCATGCAAGCGAGTTCGGTTAATGAAAAGCTCCGATGCAATTGGATTAGGTACGTAGAAGTAGAAATTAACGAATGTGTGATTTTAATTAGTTTTCGATTAAAAAATGTGGTTTTAATTGGGTGTTTTGTTATGTTTTGTAGCTCCAAGAACACCATCAAGATGTACGAGCTCATGTTAGTGAAGTAATGAGGCTTTGCTTGCACAGTTGAAGTTGCATTATGTACAGAGGCTTCATTTTTGTCTTTGTTGTTTTTCAAGTTTCTGTGTTGGTTGAAGAATTTTGATTAGATACGAGGAAATTATAAAGAAACGTCATAGAAATTATATTACTGTAATAAAAAGAGAGGTGTTATGTTTTATGTAGTTTTGTATGCCTGTGATTTTCTTTGAGTTGCACTTTTGCAATTTGATGTATTGTGGGCTGTTTTGTTCTCACCCTCTCTTAGGGTTTATTAATTACACACATCATTCCTTTTGTTTTGACATATATGTATCGAAGGTGATCTATAGATTTGTTTTGACACAATTCGATTTGAAAGAGAATTATATACTCATTTCGATTCAAAATTACGAGTGTTCTATATTTCTTGAATTTTTGTTATAAAAAAAATATATACCAGTTAAGAACATTCATTATAAGATTAAAGATTGCAAAATAAGATGTATCATTCTTCCATTTATAATCATGTCCTCTTTTAAAGTTTCATAAAGGGTATATCATTGTGTTTCTGACCATATACAATAAGATTAAGAAAAAGTTTGCTGTCACTTTCTTAAAAAAACAATAAATGTTGCAAGAGAATGGTGCCTTTGAAGATAAATCAAACCACCACTGCCCAGCTTTTCAATTTACATTGAGGGAGATGTGAAAATAAAAAGGTTAATTTATGAATGGGTGACTGGTGTGATAAGAATAAAATTCAAAGTCAACAATTCCTAAAAGCTAATTAAGCTCTAGACCACCCCCCCAACATTTTCTTAGGTTTCATTAGCTTAAGTTTTAGACCATGGTTTTATATTATATTTAATCCTTGAGGGAAGGATCTGGTCCCAAATACCATTTAATACAATACTACTAACTGTAAATTTGAAGTAATGCAAGGACTTTGAGCTGGGTCAAGGAATTTGAAGTAACAAGATGTTAGGTCTCACCAACGTTTGTGTTACTCAAGTCATCATTCTCACTTTCGTTTCGTTCACCATCGCTCATGTGGGCACATCTCCTAAGGCGGAACACTCCCTACCGAAGCATTTTGACATCCAATAGCTTCGGCAGATCGCATAGCCCAATTCATATTTGGCGCAAGAGCGTTTGATTAGTGAGCTATTGCGCACTATTTCAAGGGTGGTTGTTTCTAAATAAACCCTTGGTTGTCTCTGCACCACACCTCCTTTATCACTGAGTTGTCATTTATGGACCTTAGCTGGTGATCCGGACTGTTTTTCTCTAGACAATGGAGCTAATCCCCCATCGTCTTAGTGAGGTCATTTATGAACCTTAACTTGTGATCCGGGCTGTTTTCCCCTAGACAATGGAGCCAGCCCCCCATTGTTTCACTGAGCTACAAGCCTTTTGAGAGTGGTTTCTTCTAGCAAATAGACTTAAGTGTATCTTCAATTCTGAATATGCAGCCCAAGAATGTTGAAGATGTGATAAAGAATCATTATTGCAATCTTGAAAATTGAGTATTCAGCACTTAAGATGATGGAAGAGTGGTTACATAATGAAAAAACCGTTACAACCATTACAAGTCTTTATTTCGACGAATAAAGTAGCGGTTATTTATTAATTAATGCAATAGTTAATGGTAGATTTATTATAGCAGTTACGCTAGTTAATCTTTATCTTTAAATAGTGGTATTTTCGTGTTTTGTAATATGCTGAAAATTAATGAGAATCATTTAACAAAATATTCTCAAATTCTTCTAGTCATTCTCATATGAAATTGTGACAGTCAGTTTCTCCAATACTTATCTTATATTTCGCTGCGTGTCCGACAAAGAAAAGCCCAATCCAAGTCTCCGACCCATTTGCCACTTGGTTGGTTGACGAGAAAGAAAACAACACAAATTATAGCATAAAAATACTGTCTTGCCACTTGCTTCTATCTTTTTGTCCAATTTATGGAAATCAGATTGTGGTTGTGTGATGTTGACATCCAGATAAGCTGTACACATGGAAATCTTCATATGCAATCTTGGCCTTTCATGTCATTGCCTTTCTTTGCTTGAGCACCATTCAACAGTTTTGTGAAACTGATCACTACTGTTCTTTACAAGCTTGATTCTGTTTCCAAGCATGCATTTCATGATCATATTTAACTGATGAACATCTATATACATCCGAGACTCGATCTTGAGACTTCAGGTCTCAAGAGGAGCAAGCGCCTTAAGCCACTTAAAGCTAATAGTTTGGTCTTAGCTTCAAGCCTTCAACTCCTTGTTAGTCTCCTACAAAGTCAACAATAAATTACTGATAGAGATGTGTTGTTGCACAACATTAAGAGCTAGCTACCATATTGTGACAGTTTTTCAAGAGAGAGAACGAATTGATTGGTGCCAGCTCTTCTTGTCTTCCACTTTGGTACCAACTACAATAATTAACAATATTGGAAGCTGATATCATTTCTGGAATTGTTACCATATATATCAGATTTCGGAACAAAACTAGCAAACAATCATGAACGCACCTCAGAATCAAGAGATGTCATCTGTAGATAACATCAAGAAACGGCGCTATGAAACTGGCTGCTTTGATGCTTGGTCTGTATTCTCTTCTACTTGTGTCCATTTTGTTGTTCTTGCTGATCCTCTGATATGTATACACTACTCTATGCTGATACAGCTTGTACGGCATGTGCTTCTATGAAGCTTACACATGCTGCTATGAAGATCTGTGCTCCTCCTGCTCCATGGACCTTGACTGTCTTTTCACCTGCTGCTGCTTCTGCTGCCTCTGTGACTGTTGACAACACCACCAACAACAAAATGTTCTTCTCTCATGTTGTTTCTTGATTTTCATGTATTCTTGTTTTGGAACACTTTCTTTATCCCAAGAATTAGAGAATGAATCTTTTTATTCAATTGAAAAGGTGCTGTCAATGCACATCACATTTACATGTTACACCCAAACTAGTCTGCACCAGTGATGCAGCGTCTAACTCAAAGAGCATGCCAATCAAGTTCATCTAGGGAAAACAAAAGTTAGCTTCTCTTTAAGCCTAAGTAGCAAGGATAGGGTTCCTCCCTTCATCAATGTCGATGACAAGGAGATGCTTGGGGTTTGATCCACTCGGTCCTTCTGAGTACAGGGTGGGTAGGTAAGCCTTGTATGCCGGCATATAACGGGAAACAAAATCAGCTACCTGCAAAAATTTAGGCACAAAAGCACTTCAAAAATTAGTATCTATCCGTTCGAGTAGCTACTAGTTAGAGTAGAAATGGGTAGATATATATGCAAACCTCAGCATCAGACATCCCGGGTTTGCCTTCCTCCCTCATCGCAACCTCTGCCTGAAAGTCCACGAGAAAACTAGTGGTAAGTCATTGGATAAGAATGTAAGATTGTGTTGGTGTGAGGGCCAACTTACCTGCAATCGCCACTGATAGACGCAACTAGGGTCGTTAATCTTGATGACTATCCACGACTTTATGAACTTGTCCCACGCATCATAGTAAGCTTCAAGATTCTTATTTACCACCTCTAGCTGTAAATTCAAAAACCAGATCGAGCTATAATTGTTCTTATAAGGAAATGAGTTAATGAATCTGTGCAAGTTAAAAGCGAGGGCCTTTAGTACCTGTGGATCAACAGCCTTGACAACTTCCATTGGAACGGGTTTGAAACCAAGCATCCAACCTTCGAAGAGCACGGCCTGAAATAACCGACCAAAGTAAACATCAAATTAATGAGCATGTGAATCTCTCATTTTCCAACTTTAAAGAGAAATGTTTATACCATAAGTGGTCCTTCAACCTCAGGCCATGTGGAAGGATCGGCCCTATCGCCTCTCCCACTATATGTAGACTGTGAGAGCAATTATTCATCATGAACAGCTTGATATCAAAAGATTGATACAGAAACAAAGAGAAACGATACCATCATGTGCTTACTTTGTCATATCGAGGTAGCTTCATCTTCATACCTGAACACTTAAATACGATAACCAATTAGATTATAGACAGGTTTGTTGTAAAATGGAAGATAAGCGCAAGAGATTCGCACCTTCTTTAGTCATTTTGCTTAGAGAAGTCAATGTTTCAACAGATAATGGAAGATCGTGACTTCCAGCATTTCCACGATACTGGAAATGCGCAAGAAAACATAGCAAATCAACTTTTAGTTGTCTGTTAAGTTGAAGACTTTAAGAGAATGTTGAACAATACCTCTAAAAGAGCATTTCCTGGATTTGCTTCTCTCAGCTTAGCCTACAATTAGTACAAGTTTGCCTTAGAATACAACATGAATGAGAAAAAGAATCATACTCTCGCATATTACCTGATCCTCAGCTGTCAAGTAGAAATCATCTATTGATATTGTTGCCGTCCTCCTGCAATTTGAATTGATAAACATTCTCACTTCTAAACTTTTACTACCAAAAACTGATAAATGCATGCCCTTTAACCTACCGTTGAGTGGTTTTGAAAAGAAAATCAAGTGCAAGGACAAGTGTTGTCTTCCCACAACCCTGTGGTGCACTGAATCCTATCTGCATAACAGAAAAGATCTCAATGGTATCAGATCAAAAGAACTGTGATCCATATATTGTTTACAAAATATATATGTTAAAGGAAGAGAAAAATTATTCATAAATAGATATATACCACCAAGGGAGTGATCTCTTGTCCATCTTTAAATGTGGCCCTGTGCTGAGAAATCTGATCCTCACACCACATGAAAACCGGTATATAATAGTGAAAAATCCTAGCTTTCTGAGGAACTGTAAGGCTCAATTCGCTGAGCCCAAACAATCTGCAAAGAATCGAGCCATAGGCTATCCACTTGTCTATGGAATCAGCCACCTTCTCCTCGGTGAGACCCATCTTTTCTATTAGAGGACCTGAGCATATAAACTCAAAAAGCCCCTCCATTGAAGAAACTTCAGTAGGTTTGGGAGGAAAAACCGAATACAGCGAGCCATTTCTTCTGCCATTGCTGGAACCAATATTCTGATACAAGGACTTGTCTTGTATCCAAGAACACTGATTCCCAGCGGGAAGAATCCCTGAACATAGCGAAACGAACAATTAACTCTTCCACGTGAAACAAATAATCACAACCACTCGATGCACATTGTCTACTATCTATATGCTGTAAAATACCAAGATTTTTGGATCATAGTTTCCACTATCAGTAAGTTCTATTGCAAGCTAAATCGAGGAATCAATTCACATCTGGAGCAAGAACCTAAATGATCCTGATCTGGGGAGCTCGGATATGATACATATAGAGAACTTGAGGATCATTTGCGGCAGAATATAATGTAAGGGCCCCGGCACTCTGTACCAACTTATGAGCAGCATAGCTCATTTGTGGATTAGAACAAGTACAAGACATGGGCACAAATAGTTATAGCTTTAGGTTTGGTAAAACCCAAATCACTGATAAGGTGCACATTACTCAATCACAAATCATGAGAAAACAATGTGACCTGACTAATCTCAACTTCCAACAACAAATGATTCATGACATTAGGTTCATATACATGCATACAACCCAAGTGGCTATGTTAATGCTGTTAAAAAAAATCAGAAAGAGAAATCACAGAACAGAACAATCCAGGAACCAATTCCAAGCTACTCTTATCATCCTCCATTCTATCAGGCAAATGAATAATGATTTCCTTGGCTCATTTCTTAAAAATAACACAGAAAACCCAAAAACTTGGCAAAAATTCTAACAAAACCACCCAAAAAAAAAAAACTTCCATTTTCCCATACTTTCACAGTATCCAAACAGAAGCCAATTATGCATACAATGAAGAAAAAAGTGAAGAAATTTACCTGATTTTGGCAAATGGGTATGCATAGAACAGAGCCTTGGAGATGAGTTTGGTTTGGTCAGTGCATAAAGAGAAAATTTGGAGTGAGAAAAGGAATATAATTTATAAGAATTGTTAGTATTATTAAAATTGAAAGGACAAGGAGATAGAGAAGAAGAAGAAGAAGAAGTCATGGGTGGGCAAGGAGATGATAAAATATTCATATTCGCCATTTCCAACCCAACTCTGTTTCTCTTCCTCTGTTTCTTGGAGATATGTTCAAAGCAAAGCAGCACGTCAGATAAGCTTTTAGAATTTTAGACTCATGACTTTGAGGTGACTAATAAAAAACCTTTTTTTTTTTTTTTTACAAACCAACTTCTAGAGAACATGTTGATTTTCTCCTCTTTTTAGATATTATTTTATTCCATAAATTGTGCTTTTTTCAATGCTGGCAAAATTTGTCATGTAATATTTGGATTCTCTCATTTTTTGCTGATACAGTAAATTAGTAATGCAGTGCTAGATTAGATTTGATGACATGGGCATTAAATACAAAAATTGTCCACTTGTGAATCCAAAGAAAATAAAGATTGGAAGACACTTTTTTCTGTGGTGTGTATCATATAAAGATTGAAAAGATATCCGAAGAAAGATGCAAACACAGCCATGAGTCTCAAAATCAATGCCCTCTCTTTTCTACCATATCTCATCCAAAAACAACTCAACCAACCAACCAACCATACTTTAAAAGCAAAACACATGTGTTGTCCAAGGAGAAGATAAATCAAGAACAGAGGAGTACAGAGTTTGCAATACAGTTTACAAAGAAAGGAAGTTTATCAGATTGAAAAGCTTTTAGCTTGCCTAAGTGTACAATCAGTTTGTTACATATTTTTGCTCCTGCAATTGCCCCTTTACAATCCACCAAATTAATGCTCTACAGCCTACAGGTGCTCGGATTCGAGCATACAAGAGTTTACCATTTTGGAAGAACCAAAAACTGATAGAATTAACAAAAAAGAGAAGGTTTATAAACAAAGATTAGGAACACTTCTAGCGTAAAAAGAATATAAAGAAAAATTAGAGGACTAGGACTAAAGATTAGGTAGTAAGTAACTACAGCCCTCCCGTGGAGATATCGAAAAAAGAATCCGGAGAAAACTTCTATCTGAAAGCACCAGCCCTTTTATTATCATTGAAATAGAGGTTCAAGCAATGACGGAGAACACAAAGCTGCCACAGATTTGAACTGCTATAACAATGCTCGTATTAGTTTTGTAGAAAAATGAAACATAAACGTCATCTAACAATTAACATGACTCTGCTGTCTCGTACCTTCTCTTGTCTATACTTCACTCGTATGGCACTTAGAGGACAACCGTTGGTGTTTAATTGTAACGCTTGTAACGATTGAACAGACATTTGAAGATCTGAGGCCTTGTAAGAGGTATAGTGTTCTAGAGTAGGATTCTGCAAGAAAGACATGTATGCAGTCAGGCTACTAATACGAAGAATGAAACTGTATGCATGGAAAAATATATTCTGAGACAGAATACAGACCCATGGGGGACTAGACTGATCCAACGTCCATCTGGCAAGAAAAACAGCTGATGCAGCAATCACAGAAGGAACAAAATTCAGGAAGCTGTAGTCCATTAAAGATAATTCTGCAAGATAATTGGCCAGGTACTCCAGCTCAAGACTTGAGTTCTGCAGATTTTAACCAATGACATGAGAAAAGACTAGCTTCTCTCTGGAAAAAGAATTATCTTTCACAAGATATGATCAAGGCCAACTATTTTACCTTGTAAGAAGCTTGTGCTGCACGAAGAAATCTCCTGGAAAACAAAAAAATGTATGCAAAAATGTTAGCAGACTATAATAGATGTAAGAGACTTGATACTGTTGATGCAAGATAAGTCTTTAGTACCTGAGAAAAGTTTTCGCGGTGGGTGTATAAACTTGAAAGCCAAAATATTTCAGTACTTCAGTCTCCATTTTCAATACCTGGAAAGCTAATTTTGTCAAGATTTTTTAATAGCCCACCTAATGAATTATGTGCAAGTGCATGTACACCAACAGTTCTCCTTCAGAAGAGCTAAAATAAAATAATGATGAAAAACACCCAATTTTTTCATATGAACACTACTTCTTTGTGGCCACTACTGTTAACACAATATAATGTACATGCACATTGATAAAGGTAGTTCATAAAAGTTTTGCTTTAAGTAGCTGAGATGCATAAAATAATATTGTTTACTTTTGGGGTCACGTGATTTTGTAGCAACGAGTTTTAAGCATCTACATACCTCCTCCCTCGGGTAAGTGTTGTCTGTGATGAAGCAAAATTCCTCCACACGTGGTGCACAAATTTCTTCATACTTCCTTCAATTCACGAAGAGAATATGCAAATATAGATTACATACAAAGAGACGAGCATAGTGCAATTCAAATACCAACAAATATATAATTTTGTTCGAATAAGCAAAGATTAATTGTGTTAAATTGACACTATGAAGAAGGTAGACTTGTCTAAACAAATCTATATGATTTTAGTCCAAAGTAGTCATGTGAAAAATTCACCAAAAATAAGAGAACTTACGATGCAATAAGCATGCAAGTGATGCCAAGCAGTTGAAGTCTTTGTCTTTCAATGTAGTTATGAGCAAGGAACGTGTCAATAAGATACACTGTGAGGAAAAGAGTATCTGGAACCAACTTATATTCTTCAGATACCTGAAAAGAAAATTGGTGGTTCAATTTTCTGCTTAACTATTCTGAAAACATAATGTAGACTTATACATTTGATTGACCATAAAAAGAAACAGTAATAGAAATGATTTCTCAAATCTGACTGTCACTGGAGATATAGATATAGTTACAACTTAAATCAAACACAATTCATCAAATGCGTAGGTTAAGATTCTTGCATTCATAGCTGTGCAAACTTGACTATCAATACAGCTGTTTAAAATCATTATGTTCAAACTGTGAGAAATTTATGGAGTAATGCTTAGAAACATGATCAAAAAGGCCATATGTACTCAACCATTCAACTTTCTTAATAAGTTAGCTTATTTATACAGGTATAAAGTTTCGTTACTATATATAAGAAATACAACCCAGCAGTGCAAGACTCTGGGAAAAAGAGTGTAAGGTCTATATCCAAAATACAACAAACACTGACAACAATCAGCGTGACTGTGTCAATAGGAATTGCACGAGTAGTCGGCTACATAAATTATTAACCGGTGTCTAGGTAAATGAATCGTTTGAGTTACCAATAATGAAACAGCATTGAAGATCTACTGTATAAATGAAACAGCATTGAAGATCTACTGTATATGTAGCTGTGAGTTAGTTGAACATTAAAAGCCTAAATTTAATTACATTGATGATTGAGTTAACAAAAGATATCTAAATATTCAAAATAGGACAAAACACAAAGCATTAACAATTGTCATATAACAATACTAACCTCTACAAGCCAATCTACCAGAATCCCTCGCATGCCTTGAGTGATATCCCGCTGCACTGTTTCCATGAAATCGGAATATGGCCTTCGGACAAGCTGAAAAGAATTTTTTTAGAACAAATGCAAACACCAAGTTTCTTACAAATGGATCAAAAAATACATCACCACAAGGATTAAATAAAGTAATTCCTAGAGTTTAATAAACAGCATTGAAGATCTTCTGTATATGTAATTCCTAGAGTTTAATAAACTAAGAACAAAAGCACAGGAACATGTATTTTGCAAATTAATACTTTTGGAGAAAGTGGATTTGAGACAGGCAATTCAGACGAGTTAGATTACTATGAGGAGAAAATCATCAAGAACTCCTCATAAAACGATCATATTTGGTAGGAATGCACATACCTCTGCAACACGCAAATTACTATAGATATCAGAGGCATAAAGACTGCACAGCAGATGATTATTTTGATCAGAATCAATATCAGTGACATCCGGATTTTTTGACGCTATCAAACTTCCAAATAGATCACATATCCCTTCTGCAAGCAAAAGAGAGGAAACTGTAAGCTTTCTATACTCTCTTGTGGGACAGTTTATGTTCAAGGTTTATTACCATATCGATACCATAACAAAAGGTACTTGGTAAAACATGAATACAACAAATGTAGAACTGGGCATGTAGACATTATAGCTTTCACATCACCACAAGGACTAAATAAATGGATCGAAATATACATGTTTATACCATGTCTCATCCTTCAAAACAAAATGTCATCAGAAATGCAAAAAACTACAGTAAATATGCACTTTTTGGTATTCTGCTTAAGCTGGTGACCTGGGCAGGATAATGTTTAGTTAAGTTTGGAGATGAGTCGAGAAGAAAGCAAACCTTTTTTTGGAGGATTGTGAGGATACGAAGGCAGTCCAGCTGTATGTCTTTTACGCTGGCCAACATCTATTGCACACTCATTAGAGGTAGCCAATTGTGAAGGTACACTTTCTTCTAATTTAGTAATACTACACGTAACTTCTGATTTTGGTTCTATTTTAACTGTTTCTTGGATCTCCTCTTTTTTTCGACCAGCATGGAGTTGTGCAGTGATAACAGCAACTGGTGGACAGACTTTGGCCATACTGGATGGAGCTTTTCGAACTTGCTTCTGGTTCGTGTTCTTTGGCTGACAAACATCAAATCAAAAGGCAATCAGATTCAAGAACAAAGAAGTTGAAAAGCTTCCAAAAGGGTAAATCAAACTACCTAGTACATCCAACAGCAAAATGAACAGTTGAGAAAATTGACCTGAATTTTGGTTGCATTCAACAAGTCTTTATATGATTTTTCACAGCAAACATTTGAGACATCCTGAAGCACTGCCCTCTTCTTGCGTTGAGGGAAGACATTAGTGTTTATCTCATCCAAGGCTGCTCTTTTTGCTCGTGATGCTGGCTTCTGATCTACTTGCTTAGGTAGTTTTACAGTGGGAATCTGCCGAGTTGCACGTACAGCAGCAGCTCGAGAACGTGTTACTCTACCAGCAAGCTCTCCAACATTTGCAGTAGTTAAATTTTCTTTCTCCATATTTACAAAAGCCTTCGAGAAGAAGACGAACACAATGCAAGAAGATGGTAACAGAGAAACTCAACCTGCACGAAAGTAGCCAAACCAGGGCCAAGAGAAATTAAAAACTAGCTTTCATGGCAGATTATGTTTACAGAGACTGTGAAAACAAGGGGGAAAGGAATAAAAAGAGAATCAAGATCACATATTCAATGTTATAAATTACCAAGTTGAGTGTACAGATTATTCATTAAGTTATGGTACCAACCTTGAAACAAAATAATTACATTTGCAGTGAGAATGCACGTTCAAAAAAGAACAGTACTACTATATAAATTCTAAATGGTGATTCTTCTTACAGATATTAATGCTAAAGTTACTACTGCATGAAAATTTGAAAACAGTTCCACCTGCATTTTGTGTACAGTTGAGTTGAAAGACTTGAGACATTTTAATATTGGAAAGAGGTAAAAAAAACCCTATAATGTAATATTGGAAAGAGGTAAAAAAACCCTATAATGTACTATCAATTTGAAATGTATCATTTCCACTCAAATAGAAACCTGAAAAGACTACTAAAATATTTTGATGTTGGAGTTCTTGCAGGGAAAGATTTTCCATGGCCACAAACAAACCTACAATGATAAAGTGTAGAAGATGAACATATTCAAGGTGATAAGAGCAAAACCACAGAAGATCAGCAAATTCAAAATGGTAAAACCCACAACAAGATCAACAAAAACACCAACATAGAGACTTTAGTCTAGCTTCAAAGTAGAGTAATCATCCACCAAAATTCTATAAAATAAAATAAAAAATCAAATCAGGACAACACAAGCACCATTCAAGTTATGATGGATGCAAAGAAACTTTCAGATGCAGAGGCAAACACAAACAGAATTTGCAATCTGAAGTTTCTAATTCTGGAAACCACAAGAAAACATTACCCAGAACAACATAAGAATTCAAAGGTTATTTTCATGCTAATTTCCCACACTTCATGACAAATCTAGGCTCCAAAACATCCTGGATCTCCTTTTCATTAGGAAATGCAAGGTAGTTCCATGCACAATCTTGAATTTTTTTTCAGAAAAATCTAACCTGTCATTCTTTTTTCCCTTCTTTTTGGTTCTGGAACGATGAGACAAAAAGAATGGAAAAGAAAAATTCGGAGCCATAATTTCAAAAACCATAGCTTTCAGCTTAGAAAAATGCAGCTGCATCAGACTCCATCCAAGAACAATTACTTCAATATCTTGGGTCCCAATTGAAAAAAAAAAAAAAAACATTTTTTTTTACAAAATAAATAAAACTTCATTCCAACCAACCCCCACCCTCCCGATTGTCTCGTCAACCAAACAGGAGCCAACCCCACCAAAGCTCAAGCTAATGTCCCAGGAAAAACACCACCTTTACCACCAAAAACTTCAAGATTCTCATAAATCTCAACAGACCCATTAAACCCTAATCGATTTCCAATCGACCCATCAACGAATAACTAAAATTCAAGACCAAAAACCCAAAATTCACATTCAAATTCGTGCATAAACATTATCATCAGTGTTGTGTAGGCATCGAAAATGACCTCGATTCGGCTCCACCGCAGCTCCAACGCCTCCACCACAGCGATGGAAGCTTGGAGAAGAAAGAGACAGAGAAGAGAGAGAGAACTCTTAGGAGAGTCAGTGAGTGAAAGCGAACGAGCGGGATGGCGTGAGGTTTAAACTCTGATAAATAATGGCGAAACAAAAAAAAAATAGAAAAAAGAAAAATATTTGTTTATCATTAATCCATAGCTTTTAAACTAAACATAATTATTTTAAAAATTAAAATTAATCGCATTGACCGTTTGACCAACAAAGCTGCAAAGGTTAAAGAGGAGCCTAGGGAGCATTCTCAGACAGTTACGCGATTCGGACATCCGGTTGATTTTACATATTTGCCCCTGATTTTTATTCTCTGACTACCGGGTTTTTGAGGGTGTTTTGGTCAAATTGATTTTTTAAGATTAATTTTCGTTGGGTCAGAGGAATGAGATACATTAGAATAAGGCGTGACAGGCACGGTAGATAGGGGTGTACCCTCATTAAAATAATAATTAATTATTCAAATAAATGGTGATTAGTGGCTAAGGGAGGGAAAAATAAAAAATTAGTGGGTGGTCTCTAGTCACGTGGTTGAGTGAGATTACACTAATTACCCATTAGATTGTGGAGTAACTTTCTTTAATTGTATTGTCATTTGGAGTAAAAAAATTATTCAAATTCAAGTTTTGCAATTTTAAATTCTTGTGAGTGGCTTGTAATTTGAATCGATATTAGCATTTGGTGTGTGAATCGATTTTGATACATTAACAATGTGGTTGCGTCAAAATTTGGCAAATATGTTTTGTTACCTTCATGAGTTTTTTTTGTTTGAATCTTCGTAAAACATGGTTAAAAATCCAAATTTTGTAGTAATTCTAAATAATTATAAGTATTTTGATTTGAGTAACACAAACAATCTTGTTTTAAAATGAGAATATTTGTTTCGCTTTTTTTGTAAATATTGTAGGCAACTTAGCTAGTATTGCATATTTTCTTCCGCATCCTTGTGAAAATGTGATGTAACACACTAAATGGTTGTTAACTATTGAGATATATATTGTGAATATGAATAGAGAAAGTCTCGACATAAATCATGAATTCCTCACTCTTACCCATGCGGTAGTATTCTCACAAACCAAGTTTGCAACATGTCTTATTTGATTGATGTCGAAGTGGGGTTCACTTGTGTTCTTGATTTATAGCCTTTGAGGCACACTATATGTGAATTTTGGGTGACTTTGAAGCTCTTGTATATCTTTCAAGCATCGCATGGTGCAGTAGAGCCCCTAGAACTATCTATCTTTAGGTAAGGTTCTTGTGTCCTAATTAATAAGGTGGGAGCCTTGAAGGTGACTTAGTAAAATGGGAAGTCCTAGAGGCGATCCCATGAAGTGAGATGGATTGAAGAGGTTACCCAGTAAATAGAGAAGTCTTATATCCATTAGGAGCTCTTCTCGAAGACCTTGGAGGTTAAGTAACTGGAGGAGATGTGTGAGACTCTTCTATTGATGTTTGGAGATTCTAATGGAAGAGGGCCTCTGTGTGGAGCTTTTTAGGGGAGACGAGACATTAGAATCTTCATCGAACATTACTTCTGATTTTGGGTTGCATCATATGAAAAATTCTTAAAAATATTAAGCCTAACCGATGGACCAATAATTGAAAAACTATAACATAATGAATAAGTATGTGTAACGTCAATAACTTACAAACTATTATCCAAGCAAATTTTTTAAAAAATTAACATCACAATCTTCAATGAAATTTGCATAACTCCAATTAATAAGGTTAATAAACTATTAACACACACAAAATCGAGAATAATTTTAAAAATTAATAAATAAGTAATAACTTTTAATTTGTAGATTTTGTTTTGAAAATGTAGAAATACATCTCATTTTGCTCCATCTTATATATCCGTATTTTTTGCATGGGACTAAGCTACCATACTCATTTTTACACATTTGAAGTGATCTAAACAATTATGAACAAACCTTACCAAATTTTGCATTTGAAATGTATTAGTATATGTATACATACTACTATCATACAAAATCAATAAGAAAATCTAACTTATTTTCTCAAAAATATGATTTACTAGCTTTTAACATAGCTAAGGAAGTAAGTCAATACATTTGGTTTTTTTATAAGAAAAGTCAATACATTTGTTGAATACATGCATGTCTTTATGTTTCATACAAAAATATTAAAAACTATTGAATTTTTGAAAATTGTGTGTTTTATTTATAATATTCTATAATTAGATATACAAAATATATTATCCAATTTAGTCACAATTGAGCTAGAGAGAAGTACATAAATAAGTTAAATTGTAGACTTTTTTAAAACAAATTAAACTAATTGAGCATATAATAAAAGTCATGAATAGTAGGTAGGATTATGATTATGTTTGTAACTAGTAAATTGTTTTGTGTATAAAGATTGAAGTGAGTGTGATTAGGCCATGTGAGAGTGAGAATTTGAAGCACCTACCTATTACTATTCACTAGGAATCAAGTTTTGAATCATCAATATTCAATAAAGAGCCTCTACTGTTGACTCATAAATTGGCCAACCATTTCAATTTCAAATAGCATAATTATCTTTAATTTATATATTTCTATCCATAATAAATGTGGGTGAAGTCAAGTCTTAAATTATTATTTTTTAAGCAAAGCCAATAGTATTGAGTTAATCAAGATTATTTTTTTTAAGCGATGGGACAGCATATCTAGAAATGCCGGTGTTTCCCACTCCCAAGTGGGCACCCGAGTTAGTTGTTATTTTTCCCTTTAAACTCATGAATTCCACCCTATACCGTCGGTAATGAGACTCAAACTTGAGTCCTCAGAGATAATCCAAAGCGTATTAACTGCTTGACCCAACAAGTCTTAGTAGAATTAATTAAGATCCAAAACTAAATAGAATAAAATCTTCGGAAGAACAAGAAGGTCGATCCAAGATAGATCTAACGAATTCTCTTAGCACTTAGATATTAGCACAGTGCTACTGCAATGGAAAATTGTGTGCTAAGGTTCATAAGTTGTTAAGAGCCTATGAGGGAAGAGTTTTATGAAAAATATAAAAAAATCCAATTACAACGTAAGCCAATGCTAAACATTGGACTAATAATTTGTAAAGTGGGTGCTAAATAAACTTGACACATTATATTCTAGAGAAAAATGTATATCAGTTGACTGATACAACTTTATATCAGTTGCAATCTAAA
>JAYMTE010000413.1:0-18525 GCA_036897545.1 Pelargonium fulgidum
AAAAACACCAATATAATAGCATAAAAATAAAAATAGGATACTTATTTGGAGACAAAAAATTTAAACAAATAGGACACCCATTTTGGGACGGATGGATTTTTTTCAAGTATCATGCACGGAAAGTAAAGCTTACAAATTCCTTATTAGACCTTTTCTAAAGTTAGGCCTTGAGTTGGAGCCTTGGAGGGTAAGAAAATACTCCTTGTTTGACCATTAGGTGGTGATGTTTATTATATGGTTAAATGAGTTTGGACACTTTGGACTTGTTTGTAATTTAGAGTTGATATTTAGTCTCATTCTTTGACTGCTTTTAACTTTGGACGGACACTATTTGAGAATTTTATCTATGTTACATCTTACGGCCGGTAATGACTGACATGTAAGCTTTTATTGCCACGTTCCATGCTATGATTTTTTAGTCTGAGTGTCGCAACTTTTTTTGAAATATTAAACTCAAATAATGTTCATTTCAAAAAGTTACAAAATCAATTTTTTTATTATATCAATTGGACATTCAACACAATTTCGAGTCTTAATGGGAATAAGAATCACATTATACTCATCTTAAAGTACCTACTCTCCTTACTCGTCATTCAAATTTCTAAACCAAAATTCATAACCCAGACCTTGCCTTAAGGTATTCTAGTACCAAGATTCTTGTGAATAGTCTTAATGAGTTGGTCCAGTTGGAGGATCTTCAGTGGCAAGAATTGAAACGTAAGTAGAAATCAATTGAAAAACAAAATATGGTCATATGTGGTCTGTCACTTACTACATGCCCCTGTTACCTAAGATTCCTTTAGTTATGTAGTTTACATCTATTACTATTCATCTTATATACAACATTGATTGCTACAGAAAATAGTTTTTCTATCAGCTACCAACATCATGAATGGAGTTGTAATTTGAGACCTTAAGCATAGAAAAGTGAAGGGACATTGTTGTAACACTTGGTGTTGGATGCTAACTCAGTAAATTTAATGCATCTATATAAAATTGGAACTTGGTAATGTTACATCTCTAAGTACGAACTCACAAGTTCAACAAGTTTACCTTTCCATACATCTCTGTAGATTTGAAATGGTAGCGTGAAATGGATGATGGAATACATCGTAAGAGTTGCAAGATATTGACATTGATGACAGATTTCATGCGTGACGAAAAGAATTGCTTTGATATCAGTTTCATTTATGAAATCGAACTCGTGTTTGTCTCATATCTTCAACTTCAAGCGACCTCCTTCGGTTGGGTTTGCTCAAAATCGAAAACTTCAAACATGAGGCGTCTTACATCTGGCTTCCCATATACAGTGTATGCAAGGCCATGAAGAGCTTGCTGAACAGCAGTTGTGGATGGGTTTCTCAGTCTCCGGTTATGTTCATATGCATCGATAACCTCCTCTGAGTAGATTATGAAACGATGCAGATACTTCTCCCTCAGGTACCTCCCACAAAACTTGTTCATAAGAAGCCTGCGGTGCCTCTCCTGTATCCACTTTCCCGGCGCATCCAAATGCTTCATAAGCAACCTCTCCGCCAACACCAAATCCTACAAGTTGCGCAGCAGAACCCATCAAATTAATTTCCCAACCTGTATCTGACTCATGATTCCTCCTATTTCATCTCTAGCATGCCGTATTTCAAGCTATTAATTATAAGAAGTATAATTTGGTTTCTTAGATAAGACGTGAAGTATTCATTTGCGGCAAAGAAGCTAAAGCAAATTTGCACCCTTCCAAGAAATTATTTTTACCTGAATCTTTTGACCGACATATTCTAATCGCTCATAGCAGAACCGAGGATGCTCAAACTTGTGCTTTGATGGATGCAAAAAACAGAGCTGCAACAAACCAAGTAATTAAACATTAGGACACCAAGGAAACATTTGTATATTTTCCTATAAGCCAGAATTATTAACAGAGACCATCAATCATCAAACGATAACAAACCATAATTCTACCTAAAGCAAGAATTGAAATAAAATATGTTTGAAGACTAAAAATAAAACAACAGTAAACTTAAAGTCTGTTAGACCCTATATGTAGGTTTAACAAAAAATCAATAACATTTATGGATTATGGAGTTAACTTCCGACGATTTAAATGATCAATGTTACAAGGTGGAAGAGTCAATAATCATTTAAGCAAGCAGATTTAATTAATGACCTCAATTAGCATCCACAACATGATAGTAGAACTAGACACCAAGCAGAGTACAGTGTGAACCATGACATGCATATCTATATACATAACATAGATTCAAAGGAAAGTATAAAGGGAAAGAACGACAGAGTACAATAATAAATACCTGCAGCCCAAGTCCGAGTTCAATGTTCCTTGCTTTTGTAATATCTGGAATTCTGTCTTTCATTTCCAAGGGATATCCAAGTGTTCTCATAACTTTAGGTTTGCTGTCGTAGTCCCATAGGTTTCCTCGAAACCGATGCATACCTGGTGGAACACAAGCCCTAAAAAGCCTTGGGTGTGCAAAAAGAGCATCTTCAGGAGGCTGTAAAGAAAGGAAGGATCATTTGAGATGGTTCTAAGAATGACTAATAAATTATCTTATACCCGAAAAAGCATAACGAAGAAAGACAAACAAATTAGAGGCTACCTTATAGGTAGCAACATCTTGCCAGCTGAGGTTGTTGCCCTCAAATTCAACAGAAACATAATCTACATCTTCAAGTTGTCTTCTTAGTTTTGGCTGGCAGTCCTCAGCATCTGGGTCCATTCCAAATACCTCAAAGAGAACACGATATACCTCTGGCATGCCAAAACACAAATATATTGCTCCAAATAAAGCCCAGAACACAGACCTGCCCAAAAGTTGTCAGGAAAACATTTTTTCAGATAAGTTCTATTTGTCAGAAACAAAGTTTAGATTGATCAGCTACACCAGTATAATACAACTTTTTCCAGCAACCAGAAGCATAATGCTGAACTACCTAGAACCCAACACTATAAGATGAGTTATTGGGACATACAATATTTGCAAAGCATAGGCATTATGCTGGTATGCCACAAAAGTGATAAATAATATATGCAAAGCTCCACTAAAAAAGAGAGGTAATACTTGGCTTTAGTTCATCAACTTGATGATGGAAATTACATATGGATTACTTTGTTGTAGCTTAAAATGCAAGCAGAATTCAATGTTATACAACTATAGAGGAACGTCTAAGAACACTACGCACCACAGAGAAGAAGACAGCACTATTGTCAAACAAATTCCTCAAGATATTTAGAAATTTCTCCTAAAACAAGAAACGAAAATCTTTTTTTTTCCTGGATATTGCAACATATAACTTCGATGTATGTTGAGGAGAGAGCTTAAATGTTATGTCACCAAAATATTACTGTTGCAGGTCACCTGGAGATGAGATTGTACAAGCCCCTTATGCTATTTTAGATACAATTGTTGGGTCCCACGATCAATCGCCTCAAAATTACACTCGTGTATCACACAACTAAACTAAAGATAAACACAACGGAAATATAAATACAATATGAACACAAGAATTTAATGTGGGTTGGCAAATTGCTTACGTCCACACGACATAGCCAGCAGTAGTGTTATTGATAGAGGAGAAAGTTACATCATACTGTGTATGAGAAAAGATAGACTCAATTTTTGTCAAACTCACTCAAAACTCAAAGCCCAAGTACACCCAAATTCTCAACTCACACACTAACTGCTCTCAACACTCCACAATTCTCCGTATTGTGTTAGTTGTTCTCGTACTTGAAGTGAGCTGCTCTTCCTCACTTGCCTTTGAATATGCAATAAGCTCCATCTTCTACCCACCATCATTTATGGCAATAAATGAGCTTGTCCATCAATTGGAAACCAACTGATGAGTTGTCGTGTACATTCTTGCATATACACAGTTTGCACCATTCTTCTTCCTTCAATTGCTAGGACGGGACACAACATTAATAAATGTCAACCAACAATTAGGAGGACTATTAAATTACCCAAACCAACAATAAGATATCTCAATTCAGAGTATACTTGCATCACTAAAGAGGGGAGCCAGAAAGCTTTCAGGAGGCGCTATCCAATGTTAACAAAAACAGTTGGATGAAGGTCATGCAAGAGGAGATGAGTTCGTTGAAAAAAAAAAGACACTTATGAACTGGTGGATCTTTCGAAAGGGAAAAAAGCACTGAGAAACAAAGGGATGATTCGGAAAGTGAAGAGCAAGGAAAGCAACTAGATGTGGAAATAGATGTTGATCAGGGGGAGCCTCAAGACCTAAAAAGAGTAGTAGAAGATGTTGATCGGAGAAGCAAAATCACTTCCACATGAAGTAGTGCCTCAATACAAGATGACCTCCAAATAGAGAGTTCAGTTATAACCCTCTCTTGGGCGGGAGGGGGAGATTGTCGGTTGGCATTTATCGATGCCGTCTCTCGCCCACTACCAAGTTGTTTCTCAAGAGACAACTACTTCTCTTGCATTTAATGAGCTTCTCTAATGAAACAATTGAAGGAAGAAGAATGGTACAAACTGTGTATATGCAAAGATGTACACAACAACTCATCAATTGGTTTTCAATTGATGGACAAACACATTTATTTCCATAAATGATGGTGAGTAGAAGATGGAAGTTGTACGAACAAATTAGAGCTTGGACGCATAAACTTCTCTATCAACAGAGGAGCTTATTGTCGCTTGAAAGGCAATGAGTAAGAGCAGCTCACTTCAAGTATGACTTCAAAATGTCACGGACTTCAAATTACAAGGTAGCAATTACTATCCATCAAACTATACGAGGATAGATAGAAGTACTTGATGAAGTCAATGACAAATTCACATGAGCTTATAACAACACTCATAAACAACCTAGAGGAAGATTCTCTTGATTCTCCGGTGATGCCCTGGCTGAAAAAGTCATTTTCATTCGTATTATTTTAAACTCATATCAGTAATATGCGCAATGAGCATTCTTCGCATAAATCACATCACCAATTTTGGTGATTATCTCTCTGAACTATGTGAATTTCCAAGTTTTCTATACAGTTAAGAGACTAGTTCCTTTAAAGATCAAACATTTTAGATAATTGCAACCATATAACTAAGCTCCAAGACCGAAAAGAGAACTTACTTCACAACTGGCTCTTTCTCCTTCCTAATCAATCTATCTATATCATCATAAGGGAACACCAGATTCTGCAAGCTAGCAGCTTTGATCCACTTGGGCAGGGTCCTCTTCCCAATCAACCCAAACACCCTCTCCCTCATCGGAGCAGGCGACTCCCTCGGATACCGCTGCAGAAAATCCTCTGCCAACCCCAATCCAAGCACATACTGGCCGAGAAAGGCCAGCCTCGAATGCCCCGACCTCACGTGCCGCGCCTTGGTCCTCTCGCACGTAGGATGCTGAAACGCCAGGTACAGCAATGTATCGAATTGCTTGGCAGGGTTGTCGTCCCCGTAAGTCTCCCACGGCTCCAGAGGGTACCCTAGGGGTTGGTTCGCCTCGAGCAGATACTCATCCATCCACGTCTTGTCGGCATTGTTGAGTCGCGACGAGGGCAAGCAAGAGCTCAGCAAAGGGAACGCCTTTAGGGACAATTGGGGGCTATTGAGGAACCTTTCTGCCAATTTCTTGTCGTCGAGTGGAGGTTTCAATATGAAACTCTTCCGGGGAGGCTTCTTCTTCGGAGCTGTGCCTCTTTTGCGCTCCGCGAGTTCCTTGAGGAGCCTCTGGGGGCTGTTCTGGGGCAGCTCTTGTGGGTCTACGGCGACGGCGAGAATACGGAAATTTCGCGAAGTGGGTTTTGGGAATTTGAGGCGGAAGGGAGATAAGGAGGAAGAGAAAGAGAAATCGAGTGATGGGTTCGAGAGGTGGACGAAGGAAGAGGAGAGCTCCATGCGTGAAGAGTGAAAGATTCGCAGTGTGGCTGAGAGGGTGTTTCAGGTAGTGAGAAATGGGTTTCGTGGGTGTGTCCGTACAATTATCGCCATTACTGGGAGGGTTTTGGATGATGAGTTGCAGGGTTTGGGATAAGGTGAAGGTGCGAAACCGCAGCATGAGATTCCCTGGATTAAGATATCATACGAGAGATACTTATCAGGACGGTGTCGTATTGTTTGAGCATGACAAGGGGTAACTTTAACACATTGGGCCTGATCACCCATTTTGAGCAATGGGCCTTTTCTTCAGGGGTTGTTTGGTTTAAGATATCAGACGGTGTCTAACTCCTAATTAAGGTTTTGCATGCATTTAAACTTTATATTAAAATAATATATTTTTATTTTACACTTATTAACCAGTTCAACTCAGTTGATTTGCGTCACGTCAACTATTGAGAACACTTCACCACGACAACTCATAATAGTTTTCATTTGTTGACGAGTGATCGTTAAATGGTACAATTTGTTTTGTTTTTCTACAAAATCAACGTACAAAAAGGGCACTATTTTGACTGACTAAAAAAGAAATAACTAAATGCAATGTTTTGCTTTTAGTGTAGGTTTGCTGATGTGACAACTGTTATGAGTTGATATCGCGACGTTACTGACGTGTCTTTAATAGCTGACGTGACATCCAAAAAAAATAATATTAATAATTCAATACAATGTTTAAATGCATGCAATATTCTAATTAGTATTTCAAAAAAAAAATATTCTAATTAGATGCTAAACTTAAAAGTGTGCGAGTTCATGAAAAACAAAACTATTTAACATTATTTTCGGACACGTTTGTAAACTTTACATTCTACCCCTTTTGCTCCTTTTGAGTCTCCAACTAGGATTTATAGGCTAGTAGTAAATTTGTTAAACATCATTCTCTCTCCTCCTTCTTGCACCGCAAACTAAGCAAAAGGAGGAGAGAGAGTCATTTTGGAGAAGTTGGCATTCACTTGCTGCAGAGAAGAAGGAAGAAAGAGAAAAAAAATCTGAACAATAATAACCCCCATAGTTTGATAGGTTAATTACACAATTGTCCCCTCAAACCATCATCACAGTTATCTATTTGCTATAATTTAGTTTGCTTTTAGTTACTAAACTCAGATTATGAGTTGGTCGGCCAACTATTTTGAATAGATCGACCAATTAATTTGACATACAATTAATATTACCTCAAGATTTTGTTTTGTATGTCATTGATTTGTGGGAAGAATGACACGCGATAACTCAATAGATTCACACCAAATCAATGCCATAATCAAGCTTCAAATTGCTGTCATCACATCGGAATAATGCTTCAAGAACCGATTGTCACGTTTTTACCGAGAGAGTACAAGAAAATAGAGTTAGCTAGAATTTGTTGAGATTCATTTCTTCTTTTCTATTTTCTTTAAATATTAAGCAAAATTGATTCATGTATTGTTAATTATAAAAATAGACTAGAGGAGTATTTTTGTCTTTCCGCAATATTACTATAACTTTTACAACCAAATTTACCCAACACAATAACTTTTTGCAACTCCTTTTACAACTCAAATTTAACAAACATAACTCAAATCTTCTATAGACTCTCTATTTTTCTTTAACCTCCTTTTGTCTCTTATAAATATTCCCAAAAGTTTCACTAAATTTCACAAACAAACCATTCATCTTCTATCCTTGTAAAGTTTTGTGACGAAAATATTAGTGAAACGTACATGACATTTATTTAGAGATAGAGAGAGTAGAATTTTACTTAACTATGCAATGCATAGAGCCATAGTTTTTTTTTCTCCCTATAGGAGCGTTACCCTAAACCCTACCTTACAAATCATACCCCATACCGTCGACAAAGAGATTCGAAATTGAGACTTCAGAGGGAATTCAGAGCGGTATTAACTACTTGCACCAACATGTCTTGGTGCATAGAGTCATAGATATCTCCACTTCTCTTTCCTAAGTGAATTTTCTCATCAACCAAACAGATAGTTGTGGTCTCAAAGCATGAACCATTACAGGGTTAAGATCATAAAGCTGAATACACAGAAAAACACCAATAAACAGCATTGTTCTATCCAGAAAAGCTGAAAAACTATGAGCAAGCGTGATGATCTAGATAAGTTAATTGGTAAGCAATTATGCATAGTACAATACTACAGTTAAGGGAGGTATTGAAGAGATGTGTGTTGTTTTGGCCTGTAGTTTGCAAAGTTGAATCCTTATCAAATAGAAATAGAAATAGAAACAGAAGAGTCCAATTCATTGAGATTTCTATTATTTTTGTCCCCAAAGTGGGATTATCTTGCTGGTTGATGTGATATTTGCTGCAGTTTCAGCCATTATTAGAGTCCTCTTATTAGCTCAGCAATATGTACCCCACAAGATGTGGTTCAGGGGCCTAGTCGCGGAGAAGAAAAAATGTGAATGAGAAATCAGAAACTCTCTCTCAATTGAAATCATTGGTGGGGGTCTATATGAGCAATTGAGGTCATTTGATCATAAGGCTTATATAGCCGGGCATGTTTTCCACTATACATTCATCAAAATAATGCCCTTTATGCTCTGTCTTCCACTTCCTATTTAATCATACACTACTTGATCATCCTCCACAAGAGATAGCCCCGGGCCTCACGTGGATAGGTGGACTCACTGCAAGAGAAACAGTGATCGGGACATTTCATTGCTAATCATGATCTGTGACGGGTTTGGATCTGTCGCTGGTCCAAAACGACCGAAATCTCATCGCTGATTTTTAGCACCAAGTTTCCCACGTTCATCAGCGACGGGAGTGATCCGTCTTAGAATTTGTCGGTGATCAACGAGCGTATCCAGATCCGTCGTTGTTCGCAAATTCTCTTGCAGTGACGTTTAGTCGAGAATATCACTTAACACTCTCCACACATGTAGGCTGAGTAAGGCAGATAGGTCACTGTGCTCAAACAAAAGCACAGCTCTTTAACAATTGTATCATGTTAGATGCTTCTTCAGTTTCTTTTTTAAATTACTAAATTGACCCTGAGTTTTGGCCTCCCATAGTGCCACTTGCACAGTTCATACAGTACTTCACAGCTGGACTAATGGAATCTAAGAGCTACAATTAAAATTGTAGGTGTGTCCTCTTTTGTGCACATAATTTACCTCATGATAAAGGAGATGCCCAGCTTTTCTTGATTTGCTTACAATTATTTTGTTTTGACAGCATATGAGAAATGAGGACAACAACAGATTAGGGATTGGATGAAACTTAATCAAATTCATGAAAAATGAGGAGACACATCACAGATGGTGCCCAAAGTTGGCTGGTTCCATATCAGCTCTAAGTTGAGGACTAAACTTGATTCTATCCTATATATTTGTTGTTTATGAAATCCTTCTAAACTCAGCATAAATTTGTGTGGAAAGATCATTGCTTGTACTTTGTAATATTTGCATATTTCATCACATGATCACATCTACTAATAGCACCTAGCTCCATCTTCTTGGTCTCCTTTACCTAGAGAATGGAGAGTTTCATTTTCTCTAGAGCAGTATAAAATACAGACATTTTGGTTTTACCAAATTCATAGTGATCTAAAATGGTTAAAAATATATTAGAGATTGCGTGCGCCCCCACCAGGTCTGGACCAGCAAATATATGAGGATTTATTTTGTGATCGGGGGTTTGAGAGTGTTATTACTGATGTTCCAAGAAATTAATGGTAACGAATGTCTCATCACATCATGCCAGATTAAGGGTCCCCATGCGATGTTGATTGTTCATGTGACAAAATTAATCAATTTTATCTTCCAACCCTCCTCTCCACCAACCCAAATAATGCAGAAATTTGATTATTACTGTATATGAAAACACCAGCATTTCAATGGATTGCTGTTAAGAAGTGAGTCTGGTCAGTGAGTGTTTTTTGTCTTTAACCTTACCATTCACTGCCTTGAAATCAGATGTTTATGATTGTTTGTTCTTAGAGTTAATTTTTCATCTCTCTTATAAAAATGTTAGGCTGGGTAGGTTTTCTTCTTTGGGAATTTACAAAGGTTGCAACTTTTGAGGTCTACATTTATTTTGCTATAGTTTTGGAGATGGCTACTTCTGTGGATGGAAATCTGTCCCATGTGGAAAACTCTACTACTTTCTACCATTCAACATGCACACATCTCATCTCTTCAACAATACCTCAAATGAACACAATGAAGAAGATGACACTGCTAGCTATTAAACATCATGAGCTTGAGCTTGAGTTTGAGCTTCACTTCATGCTCATAATTTGACTGACAAACAGCTCAGTTTCAGCTGCAAACACAAGAAACAAAAGAGTACTTGCAATGACAAGATCAGTCGTGCCGGCTTAATTAACCTTTTATCTTTAATCTCGGCTTTAGCCTTGTAATAATTGACTACCGGATGGCAACATGATTCTTTGTATAAAGGTATTGCAGACTCAGCTATGGCGGTTCCTCGACAGGAGGAAACATTACCCACCACAGCTGGTATGTCCACCAAGAAGAATGACCTCCTTTCTGCTGCAATGAAAAGAACCAGTGAATGGTATAGGCTTAATTAGTTCTTTGCTACATCTTTTGTCCTATTTAATAATCTGCTTCACCTTGGATTCAATGCACTTTTGTATCAATGAAAACAACCACTCATCATAACTGGTATCCCCAATGGAAGATTGTTTATAGCTACTGAATTTTGTTTCCTTTTTTAACAGGATTTTTTCCCAGGAGATTCCCAGTGATATCACCATCCATGCTGGAGGATCTTCCTTTTCACTGCATAAGGTAAGATCTAAATCATCTAATACTGAGTTGTGGTTCTTGTCAGTTAAGTGTCAGAAATGTGATGAATCTGTTCTACATATATATCTTGCAGTTTCCATTAATCTCAAAGAGTGGATACATAAGGAAACTGGTGTCAGAATCTAGTGATGATGTCATTGAAATCCCGGATATACCGGGCGGGGCAGAAGCATTTGAACTGGCAGCTAAGTTCTGCTACGGGATAAATTTTGAGATAGGGACAGAAAACATTGCCATGCTTCGATGCGTGGCAGAGTATCTTGAGATGACAGAGGCCTATTTTGTTGGAAACCTTGTGGGGAGGACTGAAACTTACCTGAATGAAGTGGCACTTAAGAGCCTTGCAGGGGCAGTTTCAGTGTTGCAAATGTCAGTAAACTTCATTCCCATCGCGGAGAAAGTAAAATTGGTTAACAGATGCATCGACGTCACATCGTATATTGCTTGCAAAGAAAGCCAGTTTTATGTGTCAGGTAGGTCTGAGAGTGGAGCTGAGGTTGCAATTTCTTCCTCAACGTCCCAACCAAAGCCTACTGTGGACTGGTGGGCTGAAGATTTAACTAGTTTGAGAATTGATCTCTTCCAACGGGTTGTTATTGCAATGATGGCCAGAGGGTTTAAGCAATATGCTCTTGCCCCAGTACTTATGCTCTATGCACAGAAATCTCTTCGAGGTTTGGTGAGATCCCGACTCAATCAATTGAATTGAATGCTTTATATATATGTTCTTTGATTATAAATGCTTAAGATCACTTGTCCGCCGGATGCAGGAAATGTTTGGGAAGGGGATGAGAAAGAAGACTGATCCGCGGCAAGAGCATGAGAAGAGGGTTGTTCTAGAAACAATTGTGAGTCTTCTTCCAAAGGAGAAGAATGCAATGTCTGTTAGCTTTCTCTCTATGTTGCTTCGTTCTGCGATATATCTTGAGACAACAGTTGCTTGCCGGCTTGATTTGGAGAAGAGAATGGCCTTGCAGTTAGGACAGGCTGCGTTGGATGATCTCCTGATTCCATCTTATGCCTTTACTGGGGAGACATTGTTTGATGTGGACACTGTGCAGCGGATCATGACAAACTATCTTGAATGTGAAACAGACAGACGCCATTTGGTCTATGGCGAAGGTGAGTATGTTTCTCCCCCGCCAAGCGATATGGAACGGGTTGGGAAGCTAATGGAGAACTACCTTGCTGAAGTTGCCTCTGACCGTAACTTGTCTGTTTCAAAATTCAATAATCTTGCTGAGCTTATTCCTGAACAAGCAAGAATAACAGAAGATGGAATGTATAGAGCCATAGACATCTATCTAAAGGTGCATTTCCTTATACACATTATGACATAAGTTTAATTTTGATTTGATGATCTTGAATTACGTATGCCTATCAACTTGTAACTAGTATTGGAACTGAGCTTTGTTTGTTTACGAACAGGCTCATCCTGCTCTAAGTGACACGGAGAGGAAGCATGTATGCAGCTTGATGGACTGTCAAAAGCTATCCCGGGAGGCCTGTGCTCACGCTGCACAGAACGACAGGCTTCCACTTCAAATTGTGGTTCAGGTACTTCATTATGAGCAGCAACGCCTACGAGATGTCATGAATGACAACATTATTGTCAATGAAGTGCCTGCTCCTCCCAAAATGAATGTTTTCTCCAATGACATCCGCACAGTTCCTGTCCCTGATGAGCTCTCCAGCTTACAAAGAGAGAATGAAGACTTGAAAATGGAGTTGCTGAGAGTGAAAATGAAATTGAAAGAAATGGAAAGATCAGGTACAGCTAAATCAGGAGGAAGTAGTCCACATGGGAGCCATATGTCATCTGCTGATAAGCCTCCTTTGCATCGAAAATCATTTATGAATTCAGTGTCCAAGAAACTTGGGCGGCTTTATCCTTTTGTGCGCACAGATGGAGTCACACCGACTGGTGCCAAAGGTAGAACCAAACCCCCCAAAGATCGTCGACACTCCATATCATAAGACATTGGTTTTCTTCTCTCTCAGCTTGCACGTTTCTTGCTTGGTTTGTTTAAAGGCCTCAGGGACTTGCACCTAATGTCTGTTCCTATGTTGCTTCTTCTTTCTCACATCTTTCCACTGTTGGTGTAATGTTGCTGTAAAATATATTTATCGCAATATTTCCATCAAGAACTAAGATGCCAAATCTGGTGAACATAAAAAAGAAAAAGAAAAAAGACTCACTGATCAATTGGTATCATCAACCAGTTTCTAAGGTTTTGTGGCAAAGAGGAATGAATGCCTTTTGCTAGTTATCTTTAAGAGGTCCATGATTGTTGCAATTGAAATGAAAACTTGTTAGTTATTAAGTTATGCGTGAATGTACGCAATCTTTACGTGCTTTATTTTGCAGGAATGTTGTTTTCTTGACTCAAACTTGTGACCTAACTATTAAGATCACAAAGCAATAACCCAGATGTGCTAGTTGAATTGGTCATCAAAAGTTTGTAGGAAGTGAGTGGTTTTTCTATTTTCTTGTCTTTAAACATACCTTTCTTTTGGCTCTAAAGAGTAAATGACAGATAGCAGACTGGCAATACTTGTGAGGCATGTTCTTAAATTATTGAACCTTTGTAGATATCAAAGCAACTTTTTAGGAAGGGACAGACAGCTTGACAAGTAGCATTTACACAACCAAATTTAAGAAATCAATCACCATGAACTTGAATAATTGTTGATCTTTGAAATTTAATAAACCATATCAACCATTCTGCTGATAGAAAACTTATCTGTCTAATGTGGTTAGAGTGTTATAGAAATGATTTATCAGAAAAGACATGATGAAAGTTAATATGAAGTCAATTTGTAAGAAAGAAAACCAGCAATATCTGCACACAAGAATTGACACCACCCACCATGCTACAAAACTACAAATTAGCATCAATAATGGATTCGTCGATAGGCACGTAAAGTTGAAAATTGTTAGCTTACCAACTAGATAAGAAACTAAAATAATGAACTCAATTTTCAAGTGATGTTGAGACTCAAAACTTGGAAAAGCCAAGGAGGGTGTTTTAGGTTTTGTAGTTCAATTTGAACGCTAGTGTTGATACAATCTGAATATAGTAGTGGGGTCTGAGCTTTTATGCTTGGGCCTAGACCTAGTGTCAGCTCAATCTTACTCTCATCTACCATTTCCAACATGCCATCACCATTTGATTCTGCAATGGGGTTATCTGCAACAATTTCCAACTCAAGTTTGGTGCTTCTTGATTTTTGTTTCATGAAACTTTGATGATAATGATGAATCTGATCCAACCCATTCCTTCTTTCTTGATCCCTGCTGTTTTCTATGCTTTTCATCAGTATCTTCTGGATTCGATACAGGCGATGAAGCTCATATACCTACAATATATAGTACAATTGAAATGAAGGGAATTTTATATACAAAAGATTGAAATGAAGAGAATTGGGACCTGTTGTTTGAATGTTTCTTCATGTTTTAGCATAGCCATTCTCATGTACTCCTTGTCATATGGCCTAAAAAGTCTCTCCATATCCATTGGAGTAGCTTGATTTAGCTTTGTATAGAAATGTTATTTATGATGAATCCAACTCCACCTATATGTTTTACTTACTCTTATACCTATAAAAACAAGAAACATATTGCAGGGATTCAAAGTTAGGTTCAACTGATAACATTAATGCAAATAAATGATATCATCAACCAAAGGGGCAAAAGAGAGGAAAAGTAAAGAAAAGAAATGATAACATCAACTGTTTGTGAGTATAATTTGTCTCCTTGTTTGGCTTGTTTTTCTCCCATCCAGTCATTGTGGTTGGGCCACAAATAATGATTTCCCCTCATAAAAATATCACCCAACATGGCCATACATTTATCTTTTACAATGAAGTAACTGTCAAGTTTCTTATCTCTCTTCATTTGCCTGCATCCTATAGTCACTACATTCCATGGGTTGTTTCAATCTTGAAATTGTATAAGAAAATGTAGAAGTTTCTTGGAGGAAAATATCATTTTCTCTTCCTACTTTGGTTTCTTTCTAAACTCTCCTGAACAGAGAGTTCATTAAAAATTGAAATTAAAAACAAAAGTACAACCTTATGCAAGAAAAATCAAAGTTGAATCATTTCATCTTCAAGAAAATAGCTACAAGAAACAAGAATATGCAAGTGATAGCAAATAAAAACAGTAGCTGCCAAAAATTGTCCTAAATTCCAAATTCATTTGTCCCTAAAAAGGTCAAAAAAGAAGAAGAAAAAAAGCTGCATCTCTAACCAAATTGTCCTCTATCCTAGGATTGAATTCATATATATATATATATATGATATTTGCAGAAAGTGGAAACTGGAAATTAAGAAGAAGAAGAAGAAGAAGCAATATGGGTCTAGTAAGACACCAACCTTAGCAGACAAGGTTTTCTTGACAGGAAAGAGCTTGCTCTCACAATCTCCATCAGTGTATATATACTGCAAAATATATATGATGTAATAATTTTATAAAAAACAGTGATTTTTGAAAGTGTTGAAGAATTTAAGATTCTCTGTACCACACAGAAACCAAAGTGTTAGTTGAGTATTGAGAGGAGGGCATGGCAAACAAATCTCAGTGATGTTAGCCAATCTGGTTCAAGTTTTGTTAAGGAGATGCCTCCACTGCTCCAGCAATGCAAGCACATTAATGTCTATATTTATTTATATATAATAATTACAATACTATTAATAATTGTTGAGGATCACAATGCTTCAGTACAATCATCAAAGTGAACAGTTTAGCCTGCTGAGCTGAATCACATGCATCCAAGAATTTCCATATCCTTTGTAGCAGTAAACAGCAACAGTTGTCTCAACTATACACAATACTCCAACCAAATTCTTAATATCAACCAATCAATCTTATAAATTGTAAGTGAAACTAATGCTATTCTAACTTAACATCCAACCTTCATCTACCAATTGTAAATGAACAATCTTTAACAAATATATATATATATTTCTTTGAATAAGTGTCATGTTTTCTATTTTAAGAAAAATTAAGGATATGTTTGAGCTTGAAAAAATTGTTCATGCTCAACAAGCTGACATAGATACATTACAAACGATGTCAAGTTTTTCAGTAAGAAGTCAATGATAGTGCTCTGACTTTTTGAGCACTTCTAATCTCCAATTAATTTACTGCTGATATTTTCTCTTAATTACTCTTAATAGCGAACATTCATCGTGGATTCAATTTTAAAATGAAAAATATGTAGTGCAATGAAGTGGAAAGCATATTAATTAGGTTGAATGCTCCATGTTTGACTCAAATTTACATAGAATCACAAAGTTGGTAATCAAAGTCCTCAATATAATCTTGACCACAACTCATTGAATTATGTATTGAGCAACCCTGCCATTGATGCCAACCTCTCGGACACAAGTGTAATCCAACCCCCATGTGTCTGAAGGAAAAGAACAGGATACAAGCTCCAATTTCAAATGAAGAAGAAATCCAAAACTGAAGAGCAAGTGAAAAAACATAATTAAAAACGTATGTAGATTGGACTGAAAATAGGCGCCTAGGTCATTTTTACAATAATTGCTCGTATAATTTAGAGTGTGAATTATTGTCATCTTTATCATAGGCTATATTGATCATGTTTGTACCTATAAGTATATAATAAAAAACATGATTATCAAGTTCAAGACGATAATCATGTGTAAGAGATGGAAGCACGCGTTGCCGGGAGGGTAGGTGCAAGTGTATGGGGCCGAGGGCCCATTGGGTTTGCTGTAAAAGCTGACCCATAGCCTCGCCATGTTTTCTGGTCCCACCTCTCTTTTACTGTAAAAATGTTGATTTATTCACTGTTACTACTATTTTATTTTAATTTGGATATATCCAAAACGGGGAAATTGTAGGGGCACTATTGAGTTTGTCACTTCAACATTTAACATTTCTAAATTTATTTTCAACTTTAGACTACTCTCATTTTTGTTTCAGTTATTATGTCAGTTGCATTTAACAAAAATAAGTCATTTTGTCTTTAAGTTAGCAGTGTCACATTGTCACTGACAAAAGACTTGACTCTAAAATTGTGGAAAATAAATTTAAAAGTGTCAAATATTGAAAGTATACAACAAGCTCTGAAGGCCTCTAGTAACTTTCCTCTTTATCAATGTTAGTAAATGGACCACCATGAATGAAATTTCATTTAAAAATGAATAATGATGTGGCCATAACTTTGCAAATCTAATATCTAAAAAAATATATATATAGTAATCTAAACGCGAGCATTGGGTATATCCTACACGGACGACCTAGGCAAATATCTAGGAGTACTCTAGCATTGCAAGAGAATCCGGCAGACCGATTTTGCTTTCCTTGTTGATAAGGTGAGTAGTAGATTATTGGGATGGAAAGCAAAACATCTCTCAATTGCCGGCAAGGCCATATTGGTGAAATCAGTAACCTCCAACTCTGATTAAATCGACCACCTCTGCCGTTGCAAATCATGTCATGCAATCATAATGGCTTTCAAGGTCTGTATATAAGTCCTTGGATAGTCTTAATAATCGGTTCTTGTGGGGCAACTCAGGTACTAGCAAACAGCCTCATTTACTATCTTGGGATTCTGTGTGCAAACCGAAATTGCTAGGAGGACTGAGCATTTGAAAGACGGCTGACATGAACGCTACTCTGTTGCGGAAAGTGTGCTGGAGCGTCATTATGAAGCTAATTGGGTTATGGGCAACTCTTTTTAGAGAGAATTATGGTTTTGAGGGGAAGATTTTGGTTACGGACCCTCCTCCATCTGCTTCACGTGTCTAGAGGGGAGTATGTAAATGTGCTTTCGTCTTAGAATATGGGTTGGTCTAGTTTATCGGGAATGACGAAAATGTGGACTTTTTTCACGACCAGTGGCTGGAAGATAGGACCATTTCAAACCTAACTAGGATTGAACTCCCTATGGGCTTGCAAATTTGCAATTTTATTACTGAAAGTGAAAGCTGGGATGTTTTCTTGGTTTGTAGCGTTATGTCAGGTCCAATAGCCGACAAGGTTATTGACTATCCACTCTCTCGTAACCCTCATCGAAAAGACAACTTCGTGTGGTTTGCAGATCGGAATGGGGAGTACACAGTCAAATCCGCGCACGCATTGGCTTGTCACAAAGTGTGAAGAAGTGTCAGATCTAAATTGGAAACCGAGTATGAAAATTGGAAGGGCCGAGCAAGTTGGGGTTTCTAGTGTGGCTAGCTCGTCATGGCGGATTGCACTCCGGCATGTTGCGTTTTAAGTGCAAACTCTTGTCGGATCCTCTTTGTGCTATTTGTAAATTTCCTTGTGAAGATGATATACATATATTGAGATATTGCGTGTTGGCAAAGTTTATTTGAAACATGATTGTTCCTAAAACTTGACGGGCGAATTTTTTTGAGCTGGGTGTAGTAGACTGGATCGATTTCAATTTATCCCGCAAAAATGGATCCTGAGTTTTTCAGGTCTATTGGGTTACTCTACTGTTACGATTGCAAAGTTGAGTGGATTTCGGACATACCATGAGTTAGCATGGACTGAGGGTTGGAGGTTTGTGCAAGTGGAAGTTGATTCTCTCGTGGTGGTTGAAACAATTAATGGTCGTGGAATCATTTGATGGCAGCCAAGCCGGTTTGGGACGACATTATGGATTTGATGCAGAGAGATTGGAGGGTTAAAATTGGTCATAGCTATAGAGAAGGGAATAGAGTGGCAAATACATTAGCAAATATTGGGAAAGAATCAGATGTAGCTTCATTGGGAAATTTCGGCGACAGCGCAGACCCTAGTTCAGGATGACTCGAGAGGAGCTACTCTAGCTCGGAGGATTGCTGCGTA
>JAYMTE010000414.1:0-17500 GCA_036897545.1 Pelargonium fulgidum
TAAGATTTCGGCAACTTTCTGTATCAAAAAAAGAAAAGAAAAAAGAACGAGCTAAAAAATTAGCCAACCTGTTAACTCTTCGGTCGACCGAGTTCAAGATAAAATCATCAAAGAATATCTTTATCCTGTAATCATAAATAAGAGAGCAAAGATGATGAGTTGAGCAATATGACATATAGAATAATTTAGTAACGTACTCTACATCGAACTCAAAAATAACTTTTTGGACTCCCAAAGAAATACCTAGATCACTAGCTTAATTAAAAGCCTTAAACTTTGCCTAGACACTATAAGCTCAAGCAACAAAGGAATATGAGACTCCTAATCAATTACCCTTAAAATCTCATGCAACAAAGCCAATACCACACAATTCAGAATTATCTAAACAGTTGTCATCAGAATTAATTATTGACTTGAAAAAGATCAATTTAGTAAATAAAAGGAAGAACGAGCGCACAAAATATCATCGATCCTCACTGAGTAGTGTAAGACAACAATACAGAAGAAGTCAGCCGCAGAGGCCATGATTTTAGAACAAACGGAGTCAGGAGAAACAGAAGACTCCCCAAAACACAGCAGCTACTATTTAACCAGATGTAACAAACATAGTTAATAGATTCAAATGGTGTTCTTTCGATGTTCTAATCTAAAGTTGCCTTATAGCCATTCTACTACGGACCATTAAAGTACAAAAAAATAGGTGACTAAATATAAGCCATTGATTCCCATCCAGGGCCCACTTTTGGGATAACCCATTTTGGCAACAACGGGCCGGGTTTGATCCACGTCCCAAGACAAGCACTTATCTAATCTTCACCTCTTCTTCTTCTTCTTCTTCTAGGAAACCCAATTGTGTATCGCTCTGCTCCCCAGAGTGAAATCAAACCCTAACACCATATCCATTTCCGTTTCCACTGGTTTCGGTAATCAAAATGACGAGCGTTTGTATGAGCGTCAACCTGGTTGGGGCCTTCAAAAGCCTCTCCCTGTCGTCTCTTTCGAGCTCTTCGTCGTCTTTCGTCGGAGGCGATTGCCGCCCCATCTATGTCTCCGCCAAGACCAAGCTCTCCGTCTCGTTCCCCAACAAATTTCCATTGACAATCGAGGCTGCTCACAAGAAAGGAGCAGGAAGTACTAAGAACGGTCGTGACTCTAGAGGCCAAAGGCTCGGCGTCAAGATTTTCGGTGACCAGTTGGCTAAGCCTGGAGCCATTATCATTCGCCAGCGCGGAACCAAGGTATCTTCAATTACTGCTTCCAATTTTCACATTTGTTAAGATTTTATGTTATTGCGCTCCTTTTGGTTTTCTTCTTAATTCTTCAATGGAGAATTGTCTTTTAGGTTATCTGAATTAGAATAATATCTTACATTCCTTTTCAATTCAAATCTGAGTGTGCTATTATTGATCACTTACTTTGCTTCAAATCGAATTGGATGTTAGAAATAGGCTTTGTACTAGGTGGTTGTCACTACACACATTATGACTTGTAGCATTCTTCACCAATTTTTGTTGTTTGAACCTCTTCCTGAGTTAATTTTGCCATATTTAGGAAGACTGACATTGGTTTGTGTTTCTCGCAAGCCTATTCCTGACTTGCCAGTTGGTATCTTAGAATATATGTATCTCAAAATGTAGCGTGCATTGGAAGATGAAAGGGTGTCAAAATGAACTCAGGATGTTTTCCCTCTGCTTATAACTTCTTCTAGCTGTTTGTGGAAGAAAGTGTCCTTGAAAAGTGTCATTGCACGCTTGCTTTACCATGTGCTTCAAACATTGAATGGTGATAGAAAACCATTCTCAGTCCATCCATCCCAACATGAGTGTAAAAGCTAAGGATTTTTTTGTTAGAGATGGACACCCCCATGTTCCCCAATGTGCTTTTGTTCTAACAAATTCAAAGTGTTCTAACTTACAGTAAGGATTTTGTTGGTAATTCTTGCATAACTCACTAACCAAGAAGGAAAGTGGACACTCATTTTGTTTGTGGAAATAAACCTGCATTGCTTTTTCTCTTATTCATTAGCCATTATGCAATGTGCTTTAAATTCAAATAATTGGACTAGTTATTTTTATAACTCATCTCTGCCTTTTTGTTCCAATGATGGCCTATGTTTCCCTTTGACACATTTTCAGGTGCATCCAGGGAATAATGTTGGGATAGGAAGGGATCACACAATCTTCTCCTTGATTGACGGATTTGTAAAATTTGAGAAGCATGGATTGGACAAGAAGAAGGTGAGCTACTGAACCCTAAGGTTCATCAAAGAAGTAGCTATTGATTATCCGTACTGACACTGTATTTGTGTAATTAACAGGTCAGTGTTTACCCAAGAGAAGTACCACCGATGAACCCTAACAGTTACAGAGCAAGGAAGATAGAGGGTTTCAGGCTGCAGCGGGAGCGCAGGAAAGCTAGGAAAGAAGCAATAGCCAACTTGAAACTAGAAGCAAGAGCTAACTTCAAACCTCAATTGATTCTGGCTTCTGCGGATGTCCCTGCCGATGAAACTACAAATTGCTAAATTTGGGATGTAAACCTTCCTAATCTATTGGTTCTCTTCTTTTCTACTGGCAGCATAAACAATACAATTAAGTCTGCTTTAGTTGCTTATGCCCCCTTTTGTGTGTATTATTTGTGAAAATTGTTCTCTAAAAAGTGTTGTTTGCAATGTATAATGCTTTACCATTTTTATCTCCTTCACTTTTAGATATTTTAGATAAGAGCAATGCATCATCACATAACATTCATCACCATTTGAATTTCATTCCACAATACTATTAATCTATTTTTTATGACACCCATTTCAAACTCGAACAAAGGAACAGCTACTCAGAAGTCAGAACTAAATCAAGAACACTAGAAAGCTTTCAGTAGCACATTGTTATAAAAGACATAGAAGGGCTGAAACCAAATCTATGCATTTCAAAACAAAATCCTAAAGTCCTCCGTGTTTAAAACTCTACCAACAGTCTCGAACTTCTTGAGAGACTACAATTCTGCATGGCCTGCACACACGCATAGGAAGTAGGTGAGTCAAAGATTCACCTAAAAAAGGAGAGGTATAGTATATGTGCACATGACAACAAACCCAAACACATAAATCAGCATTAAAATAACCACATGAATTGATTGACTAATCCCTGCTAAAGAAGTTTGAACTTTGAAGTCTGTAGGAGTGAGATAATATGCACAACTTATTCTCACAATGAAGTCCGAGTCAAGATATAACCACTCCTTAAACATAGGCCCCAAATGATATATGTGTGTGTTCTAATGTCCACAAACGATATAGAACCATCTTACAAAGTGGCCGAAGTGGTGGCCTGAACATGATATGTGTCAGATTAGGTTCATTACTTTGTTATAGAATGTTAGAACCAATAATGAAGGCCTACGAACATCATTTCTTGCAGAACGTGAATGTACAAGCACAGGTAAAAAGAGGCTGAAAGACCCAAAAATGCAATCATAAACATCTATCTTTATAGGGAGGGAGAAAACAGGAATCAGGTACAAAAGAAAAGGCTAACATGTTTTGTGTTTGTACACTACATCCTAAATACGGAAAGAAATAACCAATTTAATCAAACTTTTTAAATATATCATCATATTGTGTGGAACATTTCTATGATAGAGCCTCTGCTGAAGCTGCCACAAAAACTTGCATGATACTTCTTGATGTTAAAAAATGACTAAATGCCCTCAACTTTACATCCAATTCCTACTCCATTTCAATGGATCTACTCATCTTTTTATCAAAATCAGCTCCAGTTCTTTCTGTTTATGAAAATAAAACTTCCACCGAAGAGAAGAAAGTGAAAGGCTTACCTCTACCTCACATGAATGAAAACGTCTCTTCATCTAAACCAAAAACTAGTCTCAGTTAACTCAAGAGTCTAAAAACATCTTAATCCTAACGGTTACAATATAAGATATCAAATTATAACTCTCGTACCCAAAATAAGTGGTTATAATTCACAACTAAATAATCTAAAATCTAAATGATACTCCCTATGTCCTGGACAAAGGTCCACTTTCCCACTATTTTCCCACTATTGTAAAAGTTAAAGATAGGTTAGTATAATAGTTACAGTTAGACGCATGCTCTTGTGATAAACTCAATGGTTCTAACAAATGTATCTCAGAAGATATTACTAGTAATTCATGCAAAACTAAGCTGGTGTTAATGAGACATCAAAATTTAGGAGGACACTTAATTTGGGTACAATGGATGGTGTAATTATGTAAAAAATACCCAAACCTCAAAGTCAAAATCAGTTAGACCTGAAAATCAGACCAAAAACATGCTCATCACAAAAGATCAATAGAGAAGGAAACAAAACCTGTTCAATTACAAATCTCCATACAAAATTAGACTATTGAGTACAATATAATTAGCTGCAAAAACTGGAAACCAGACATCACAGTTGAATCGATGTAATGAACAGCAAGCATTACCTCCTAACCAGATCCGACAATAATATTGTTAATAGGGATGAAAATGAGTTTGACGAAGAATCCAACGAATCCCATCACCACGAACCCGATCGCAGTACGGAACGCCACTTTCGTGAACTCTGCACAAACAAAACAGACCATACGAATCTAAATTAGCAAACGACACAGAAAAAATTAAAATCAACGTTAAACATCAAAGAGCTGGTAGAGAAGACGGAAGTGAAAAGAAGAGATCTCGATCTCGAGAGAGAGACCTTTGCGATCAGGCTTATGGCACCTCTTGACGAGGCGGACGCTGTCCTTGGCGAACTCTCTGAGCGGATCGAACACTGAATCTATGGCGTCCATTTTCTTCTTTGTTTTTGGATCTGTGAAACAAAAAAACTGAAATAGAAAGATATAGGACACGACCAAGAGGAATTTATTATTTGCTTTCGGGTTGCGAATTTTATTTTGTCATCGACGTCACTGACTCGTTTTTGTTCGTCCACGTGGACTTAATAACTCATATGAAGTGACACCCTATTTGTTTTATCACCAAACGGCGTCGTGCTGTTATCAGCTCAGTGAGGATAACGTGCCGGTATTGTTTCTAAAAGCTACTTAAAGAACTTCGGTAAGAAGTTCCCGCGACGTCGCAATGTTCAAGACACACATAGGTCGTGAATTCAGCTCTCATTGCGTCAGGTGGGGTAAGATTTTAGATTAAAAGATGAGAGCTACTCCTGTAGGTTATAGTCGACCTACTTACCACAAGTGACAATTGACCTCCGCTCAACTACTTACTGGCACCTCAGTAGTCGACCTTTACATTTTTAACTTCCTAATATTATCCGGTAAATCAAAACACATAATGCAAACAGTTAGATATATAAAGATAAAAATCCGAGAAGAGTTCGGATCGGATTTGTAGCTGATACATTCTGTAAAATCAGCTCATCCTTTCATTTCAAATGAATAGAATCACAATTTCACCACACATTCATTCAGGATCTTTATATCTAGAGACATCACTGTTGAAACCTGAATAAACTGTCAACTCCCCAAAAATGGCCTATCACAGGATGCCAAACCAAATGGAAGTTTTATAAGAAGTGCTGCTCACCAGCTAAATGGTCCAATGATCTTCGTAATGACCCTACCGCCCACCTTCCTATATGCTGGCTACATTTCTGTTCCTGATGGGGTGGAATCGTGTTTTCGCTCACGCTGAACAGCACGAGGGACAAATGTTAAGCCGCGATTGTGACGGCGACCAAAACTGACGGAGGAAGGAGTGGAATCTGAAGTGCTCAATTTAGAGACTGCTGAAACAAGACCATCAATAGTTCCATCTACTTCCATTGTACATGAAGCTTCTTCCCCTTTATGAGTACTTTGTTTACATCGGTTCTTCTGCCTCTGTTTCTTTGATGCTCTAGCCTTCTTGAAAAATTCAAAAGAAATGGGGAATTTATGCTTGTCAACAAGATGCTGTTGGCGGCTTTTGTAGCTCTTCAACTTCAAACCACAGCCTTCGATAAGGCATTCATACTGTAACACATGAGCACATCACTATATCAGGATATTTGTGTTCCGCCAAATGCTAATGACAAGATGTAGGAAAAAACTGACGGGTCCGAAAGGACAAGATACAATCTAAAAGAAGTCATGAGCTTCTTTAGAAACACAATAGGCTCTCCATTATCCTTGGGTATAATCCTAATCTTGCTGACTTGGTTTTGTTAAGTATTTTTCTTTTCTAAGCATGTAGATCAAGGATAGGAAGGTTGGATTAATTATCATTAGGAGGCTGCATATTTTTTATTTCAGCTTACCACCTAAAACGAGAGGGAAACTAGATAAACACAAATAACTTGAGTTTTTTCTAGTGACATGTTCTTTCTTCAGGCATAACCCTTGAAGTTGACTTGGATCAATATACTATCTTATAACAAAGATTATGAGAGGCAGAGACAAAGAATGATGATGACATACCATTGCGTAGCCACGGGCAACTTTTGCCTGGAAAAAGGAATCGTGTGATTCAGATATATGTATGCTGAGCAGACGTGAAGTTGGGAAAACTCTGGAACACACTGAGCAAGATGCGGTATGTCGTGCATTGTAATGATCTTCAAAAGTCTCCACAGAATTCAAACGTGTACCACAACCCACAATAGGACAAAAAACCACACTGCACAGACATTAGTTTCAAAGTCAGTGGCAAATTAGTATGAAAGCATGAAGTGATGAAACCACATGTGTAACTGTTCGATCTATGAGATCAAAATAAATTTCAACAGTTCCAGCTGCACTTTAGTTTTAAACAACTGCTGTAACAAACACAGATCATTTTTGTTTACAACCATAAACTTTTAGTCAATATATTAACTCATGTGGAAATTAAAGAGCCTCAAATATTATCCACATAAATGCAAATGGATGGAAGCCCTACCGAGCAGGCATTGCTTAACAAATTTTTTTACCAGGTTCATCATACACTACAGTATTACATATTTTTTCAGGCATCCTAAACCTTCAAAACAAAGCATAGACCAGCCTTATGAATTGAAAACTATTTGGTAGGCAATTTTATTAGTCATGTGCACTTTAACAGTAAAAGAATAGCATTTAAAGAGACAATAAGAGAATAACAGGTAGCGCCAATACCTGCTGCCTTCTTTATCAACAAAGTTCTGAAGTTCATGCTTTTCATCTTCAGACAACTCCAATGCAACCTGAAATTATTAAAGATATGAACATGGTTAAGAGGTATCAGATATAGTCAGTCTAACATGGAAGTCGGAACCTAATGGGAAATCATTTGAAAAAATGAGTAGCTCAAATATTAAAAAAAAGCAAAAACGGAGAAGATGATATTCAGTATTCCATATTAATTTGCAAACATAAAGGACAGAGCCACCAAGAAAGAATAAAAGAAACTCAACATTCTGAAAGTTAATTGGAGAAAACTAAGGATGCAATCAAAGAAAATCCAAAGACCACCCAAAGATAAAGTTAGTGCCAGTGTGGATATGCATATAAAACAATGCAATGGATGTAGGTTAGTTGAAGAAGATACTGAACAAAGACTATAAAGTTGAAATTGGTGGGAGTGTGGGACTATGTACTTGATGAGGCATGACAAGTTGTTTTGAAGAGGAGTAGAGGCAAAAGCTTCAACAGTTCAAAATCAAATACACGTGTTTACAAATCTCTTTAGAGATATTTTGGAATTTTCTTCTCAATCTTGAGACGTGTTTTAGGTAAACACAAGTGCATCCTCGAGTCTCATTAATACCCAGTGCCAGTAATCTTAGGGCATATTCCCAAATAAGTAACTGCCCTTCCACCCACAAAAAACTGACATCCAGAAAAATAATTGACTAACTTCACTACAGAACACTAGTAGAGTAACCACATCCAATCCTATAAGCTCTACAAAACAACTCACCATATAAATTCACGATAATTTGTTTTTTACAAACTATTTTCTCTCTATACAAACAGCCAGAGCTGAATAGGGTTTCAAATTCAATTCAACACTAACTGATGTAATGATCGTACTAGATTTCACTCAATACTCCTATGAGAAAAACTAAAAACTAAACTACATGGCCTCTTTTCTTCTACAGTTTCTCAAATTTCAGAATTTGATGGCATTGATGCTTTCATAAGCAACCAACCTAGAAACAGATAAATTTACTTAGAATACTTAATACAGCTTCTTCAACCTAAGCTCACATCACGTTGTTCATTTCGGAGTAGAGAAAATCAAAAAAGAGCTATAAATAAAAATAAAAATAAATAAATAAATAACGCTACCGGAACACAGATTAAACAGTGAATTCGTAAACTGAAGGATCACGAAAAGAAGAGAACCTGTTTGGCGAGAAGTTCTCTTTCGAGGTTGCCGAAATAAAAGAAAGGTGAGTCCAAATCGAACTTCCGACGAACCGGAGTCCAGTAAGGAAACCCTAATTCCATTTCCTTCTTCTCCACCTCCATTGCCAATGCCATCACTAACCTGAAACTCAACGCAATTTAAATTTGACTGAGGGGAACAAAAACAGAATCTCCTTTAATGATTTTGATTTTGAATGGAACTGGAGCAAACTGTACCTTTATTTTAGTTCTTGAGCTTGGGCTTGCCATTGCCCAAAACCTCTAATCGGCCCAATATCTATTGACCATAAGCCCACAATCACTCAGTGTGAAATATAAACTAGGGGAAATTACAAAAGGACCCCTAGTTTTAACACCTCCCGCACTTGGCATCTCTGACTTTTTTTTAAGACTACTTCATCTTTTTATCGGTCGTTCTAGTCGTTAAACTTGTTAAAGTATTAAAAGACATAAATACCCCCAATACTATAGAACATGTTAGAGTTTGAAGTATTTGTATCTCCATCAGCTTATTTTGACCGACGGACGACGACGATTTATTGCCCGCCCAGGTTGAGGAACCACTCGATCTCTCCTCTCCTTGTTGACATGTGGCGCACTGGTCATGGTTATGTCCCGGATCGGCCGAATTTGGTTTGTCAACGGTTATACTAACCTCGTCGGGCCTTCTGGGGGCGGCCTAGACCGTTGATCTATAGAGAGGGCACGTTGAGTGCGTGTGGAGAAGAAAAAAAAAGAATAAGACACAAGGTGAGGACATTTATGTCATATACAAAAAAAATTAGATCACGTGTCGTGCACATGTTACAATTAATGATATTTTTTTGTTATAAATACCATTTACAAGCTAGTCATATTCTGTGATTGATGGAAAGATCATGGTAGTTTAAAGTTGGGGAAAAAAAATTGTGCCTAGTGTAAGACAGTAAGAGGTGTCAAGGCTGCTGAATTTTGTTGTAATTTTTTAAAATAAACTATATGTCCAAATTTTAAAATAAAAAAATAAAATAAGAGTCTACCATATCATTAATGATGAGATTTGGGGCACAATTGATGGTTCAGAGAAAGAGACCATTAATCAAGTTGTCCAAACATAATGTCCCCATCTTTCTTCTCATTCACATGAGGAATTGGAAAAATATTTACAGCTTATAGAGATGTTGGTGGGAGCAATTATTATTATTATAAAATAAATTTGGAAGGACATGGTTTGTTTTTGTTATAATGACTAGTTTTGTATTTGTAAAGGAATGAATAAAATGAAGTAAGACTTGTTGGACCTTCTCAACCCAAAACACTAATTTATGTTAATCTGGAAATTTTTAGTTGTTACGTAATTTTGTAGTGGTGATAGGTGAGATTGACAGCGTAAAATTAATTGGTGAGAAGCTTTTCTTTTTTACACATGCTCGCTCATTCTTCAAATGTTGGAGTTTTGTTTTGGTTTTCCTCTACAACTTGCAAGCAACGTACCTAAACTTACCAATTCTCTACATACATTTTGTTCATGAACTCGTGTTGGTGACTTGGCTAAAGCATACATATGTATATACATATATATATACACACACACACATATATGTGCTGTGTTGTTGTAAAAATACTACTCTTAGTATGACCCATATTTCAAACCACTTGGAAGTTTCAAAGGCAAAGTTTATGAATTAGCTATTAGGAACATCAACAGCTGGATGAAGCAAGTGCACAAAAAAAAAATCCTGAAAATTTAGATGTTAGAATCGAGTTGATTAATTTTATGAAGAATTTCATCAATTTTTTTATGAAAAATGATTTTGGAATGATGCTTCAAGTTCTTAAGGTCATTAATTCATTGTGGGGATGTTATTAGGAAAAAGAAGTCTAGTTTGAACAATTCACGACACACGATTATGCATTTTCTAAGTTTCTAACAAGTCGAAACTTAACTTGTATTAGATCAAAATAAGTTCGTTCAAAGTCTTGCGACACTTCCTCACGTGGTTGGCATATTCAAATGTGACTAACACTAAATTGAATCACACTAATTGATACATCACTACATTGAAAGTGAGGTATTTTTGGAAAATATTTTAAGTAGAGCATGCTAAGAAAATAGACTTGAATAGTATTGGCGGAAACTATCCTACACTTGTAATTCCATATGAGAAATAGAAAACTTTTGGTATCTGAGTCATTGACATGTAAAGAGAAAGCACCTAGTCTCCTACCTTGGGCGCGTGTATATATATAGACAGTGGGTTCGTATTGTAAAACCTGAAGATCAAATTGTCATTACAATGGAGGCATGGATTGGATGGTTTTTGATGATAGTGACGATGAATACGGAAATTGTATTGGGAACAGAAGGGCATTTAGTAGAGAATTTCTACAGATCAAGCTGTCCCAACGTTGAGTCCATCGTGAAGCACACCATCACCAACAAGTTGAGAGAGACCAAGACATTCACCACCATGCACTTTCCAGAAAACAACAGTTGAAGAAAACCCAACACCTCCCCCCCCCTCCCCGCCACTCTCCGCCTTTTCTTCCATGATTGTTTTGTTGAGGTATATATCTTCGACTTTCTCGGAAAATTCAAAGACTTGCATAAATGGAAATGAAACGCTCGCTCTGATTACTGAACTTGTCATGTTTGAATGTTTAATTTGTAGGGATGTGACGCTTCGGTGATGATTGCATCACCAAACAATGATGCCGAGAAGGATGCTCAAGACAATCTCTCCCTGGCCGGAGACGGTTTTGACGCAGTCAACAAGGCGAAGCAAGCCGTGGAATCAGCTTGTCCCGGCACGGTCTCTTGTGCGGACATTTTAGCCATTGCTGCTAGAGATGTTGTAGTCCTGGTAAGCTTGTTAAGTTAGCACAACATTTGCAATTTCTTTTGAATCTCCTAACATGTTATAATATCCGAAAACTCTCAGGCTGGAGGCCCGTCATTCAATGTGGAACTGGGAAGGCGTGACGGGCTTGTCTCTAAGGCGTCCCGGGTTGCTGGTACCCTTCCAGAACCTGAGTTCAATCTCGAGCAGCTCGAAACTCTGTTTGCCAAGCACAATCTTACCCAATTCGACATGATAGCCCTCTCGGGAGCTCACACTATTGGCTTCTCCCACTGCAGCCGCTTTGCCAACAGGTTGTACTCTTTCTCGCCTTCGAATCCTGTGGATCCTTCTCTGGATCCTGGCTATGCCAAGCAGTTGATGACCGCTTGTCCCCTGAAGGACATAAAGGACCCGAACCTTGCAATACATACGGATCCTGAGACCCCGGAGAGATTTGACAATGTGTATTACCAGAATCTGGTTGCCGGGAAGGGCTTGTTCACTTCAGATCAGGTTCTGTTTACGGACTCTAAATCTCAGGGCGCTGTCAGGGATTTTGCATATAATGCTGGTGATTTTAATGGAGCTTTTGTGGCGGAGATTAGGAAGCTTGGGAGGGTGGGGGTCAAAACTGGGAGGGAAGGGCAGATTAGGAGAGACTGCACATCATTCAATTCTTGAAGGCAAAATCAATATTAGCATATAACCAAATATTTGTTGCAGAGAAGCTTTATAGTGCTATTGATGATAATATGTACAATGTCATATTTGATAATGTGTGATATAAGCAAATCATCTTGAACAAATTAGCATTCAAATAGGATCAAAACAAAATCTTATACAAAATCAAAAGTACAATTGTTTCAGGTACCTTCTCAAGGACAGTGTTCTTGGGAAATGCTTGCTTCTCCCGAATTCTTCGTCCCTCCAAGAAGGAACCATTCTACACAATACCCATACAATATAAACAGACACTTCATAGAATTGTAGTCTTCTAGTTATCATCAATTCATTTCCTTCCGCGTAGTCAAGTTCATGATTTCCCATAGAGGTTTCGATACACTATCTTTGTTCGGTAGACAAGAATCATGCTCAAGCCAAATGCAATAATACATAAACATGCCATTATCAAGGAAGTAAGGAAGAAGCAGATGTAACCTTCACATTTCAATGGTTCGTCCAAAGCAAGCAGTGCGGCTGGTAAAACTGATCCCGAGTTGTGCTGCAGGTGATGGCGGTTATGAGCTTGCTTTTCCGCTTCATAATCATATATACTGCTAGCAATTAGACCAGAGAAGACTAGTGAACCAGCGGGGTTAGCAAGAGTGAGGAAATTATACAAGGCCCCAAACTTTTTTAGGCCAAACAATTCAGATGCAGCAGCTGGCACAATTGCCCAATGTGCCCCGTAGCCAAGGCCAATCATTAGAGTACCAATGTATATTGCCCCAGGCCAACCAAAAGCTAAGAAGACGTGACCAACTGCCATAATAAGTTGGGCACAAGCCATCGCCACCGACCTTGGGTATGCATAATCCCTATTACAACAATAACCAGACTGAAGAGTGAGTCAAGATCAGAATAATCAAGCATCAAGGAGGAAATGAAAATCATCTGTACCTTACAATAATCTCGGAAAAGTAACCCCCACCAATACGGCCAAGAAAGTTCCAAATGCTGATCAGGGATACAAATATATGCGTGTTATCATATCCAAGAGATTGGCTCATCTGACCAAGATTATCAATAACTGTAAGCCCAGATCCGGAACCCAGTAGAAGAGAGAAAAAGATAAGCCAAAAATCTGCTTTAATCAAAGCCTGCGTCAGAGTGAAGTCCTCTCCTCTACGCGGACCTCTTCTCCTCTTGACCCTCACTGCTCCTTCTGCAGCTGCATGGAATAGTTTTGATTGCAATTGGGCAATACGTTTTTGCCTCTCTGAAGCTGGAAGCAAGTCTACATCTTTAGGCTTCTCATCTTCCACCTCACTGAATATGACCTCATTTGCCTCCTGATCAGACTTGCCGGCTTCTTGTTTTTGTGTTGTAGGAAGAAGAGCTTCTTGAATTGAAGATCTTGGGTCAGAGTAGAAAGTCAATGACATTGGAATCACAATGGGAACCAGGAGGAGGATGAACAAAATCACAGTAAAAATTATGATCACAATGTGGTTCAAATCAACAAGATCTTCAACAATCATGACCCCCATCAGATAAGCAGCCAATAGGAGGCAGACGCCATAGATAAATGAGAAACTTAAATCATCGGTTGGTCGGACTTGTCTGTGACCTCCAACTGGTCTAACAATGAACATTAGTGCAATAACTACCATTGCTGGCCCAACTGCAACCATGAATACGAGAGATGCATGATCAGGGGAATGGATCACAGCATACATCTGAGTCATAATAGCACCACCCAACCCAGCAAAGCCCTTCAGTATTCCGACCACAGGACCTCGGCTTTTCGGAAAGTTTTGCACACAAGAAACTAGAGCAACCGTATTGAAGTAGGTCTCGCCATTTGTCCCAACAGCTATAAGAATACACATCTGCATACAGATAACAGTTCACTAATTTAATCAGGCAAAATGTTACCTAAGATTTATATATCCGGATCACCCTAAACAGAACAAATTAAAGAAGAGCTTATTATATTGAACCTTCCAAGGATTTTCTCAATACAGCAATACAAGTACAGAAAACTCGTGCTAAAATATTTGCAGATAAGAGCAAGAACAGGAGAGTGCTTAAATGCAATTCAAACTACACAGCTGCTAATAATGAAATTTCAATTTTACAGACTCAATAATTTTGACAGAGAATTAATAAATTATGTTACTGGGAAGCAATATGTCACCCTCACAAGGCCATTATCTCAGAAAGTCACCTATCCTAAGTAATATCCATGAATATTACTTTTTATAAATATCTTATATGCACTAGAAATTTCAAGACATGAGGCATATACTAGCAAATACTCCCTCCATGATAAAGTAATTATTCACTTTCTAATTTTTGTTAAGGATGAGTTAGAAAAGCTAGGATCGCCCCCTTGTACTCTCACGTGCTATAGTTGTAACAAACTCAAGTGATTCTAACCAACCTACCATAAGAACATTATTGATAATTTATGCATAAGTAGCTAGCCAAAACAGAAAATGGACAATTATTTTGTAACAGTTTTTATAGATAAAGTGGACAATTATTTTAGGACGGAGCGAGTGACATAAAATTGTCAAAAGAGGTATACTTATAGGAAAGATAGGTTGTTTCCATCAAATGTATTGTTTCAGTAACATATAAGAAATATGCTTAAATAAGCAGGCCAATGCTCATCGAGTTATAAGATAAAAGAGACTTGTGAGCTCTGCTTACCTTAAATCAAGCACAGCTCACAGCTTACTCATTTAAGAAGATCAGATGACTTGTCATCAGCCTGCCAGCTCTTTAAGGTGTTCAATGAAAAGCCTAACAAAACAAATCAATTACCAAATACAAACTTACAGCCCTCCCAAAAATGAATGCAAACCAGATCATGAAATTATGACAACGGAGAGTTCAATGAGCCTAAAATCCTCCCTCTATTTGAATCAAAAAACAAAGAAAGATACTGATGTTTCACTGAAAAAAACAATGAGGTAGGAACATCAAACTCAACAGTAAGCCACATCACCTAGTACATCGATTACCATCTAAATTTACAAGACCGAGGAGCTCTCCTGCTAATAAAAAATGGGCAGCAAGGTTCTATTTGTGATACTAAATAGCATATCTGCTAAGTACATATTCTTTTCCTGAAAGAACATGAAATTACTAAACAAAATGACATATTACCGTTTCTTTAATTACAATGATAAAATTATAATAAGTGCCAAAATTAGTAACTATATAGCATATAAAGAAATTCAACAGTGACTATGCCTTCAATGATGATGAATGCTTGATCCATATGTAAAATTTTCAATTACTGTAATTTGTAATATAATAATACACTCAGCTCTCTCCCAGATCATGGTAGAGTAAAATAAAGACAAAAATAGAAAAACAATTCGTCACCAACAATAGCCAGAATATTCCATAAACAAGAAGATGACTTAAAAACCCAATTCAACCAGAGAAACCACAAAACCAAAACCAGAGCTGGACCGCTAACAAGCAGCTAAATCCAATAAAACAAAAACAAAATAAGAACAATGAAGTAAAAAAGATGAAGAAGATAACACTGTTTGGTTTAATCGGTACTCACCACTCCGAGAGGCAAAACCGGAGCCCGACCGGTAATGATCAGCCAAACCCAGCCATAGCCAATAAAATTCTGCAGAGCGCCGACGAGTAAAGCACCCCATAGAGGCAAGACCTCCACCAAGGCCCCAGCCAAAAAGCCAATACTGTCACCAAGGTCCTTGGCGACGCCCAAACTAGCAACCTGCTTCTGATTGTAGTTCAGGGAGCTCTTGATGACCGGCGAGATGCTCCCGAACAAATATCCGATACCGGAAACGGATTGTATCCACATTGCCGCCACAAATACGAGCCATCTGTTGTTCAGGAGCGCACTGATCCTCTCCTGAAACGTACCCATTTAGGCACAGGAGAGACAGTAACCGCTACTGTAAATGTAACTTTCTTTCTAGGTCCGGTTCGATTCCTTGAAGATTATGAGAAAATTTGGATATTTTGATGGATTGAGGAGAGAGTAGCGTACATTATATATTTTCCCAAGGATAATCCAACTCAATTATGAGCCACATGACACAGCAGGTCAGGAAGAAAAAATAGATTGATTGATAATGAAATTTGCCAATAAAAAAAAGGTATAAAATTTGTAATTTTGACAATTTATCCGACTTGGTTCATATGAATATGGTATCATGGAGAAAGACCTTGTTTTTCACATATTTACGTACGTGCCACTGTACAGTTCTGTTACTCGCTATCGCCTAGGTAGTATGGTACTGTGATTTGGCGACCCAAATACGTGTTTATGCTGAGCTAAAAGTTTATTATTCACCGACCGTATCTGGACTGCGTTAAAAGTTGAGTGCTTATTTTGATTTGTGATCATTTAATAATTGTAGAAAAAAAAATCTCATGTTCAATTATTCAATGTACTCATGAGAATGAACAAAAAGTCTTAAATGTAGTTAAAATATATATTAATCTTTTCTGATAATTAACTCAGTTTAGTTCTTCTCTAATTGTTTAGATTGAATGTTGATTTATTATGAAATTATATGTGCTTTATTCCAAAGAACTTGGAACTTCTTTACTTATTTGAGAACTTTTCTTTTGAAGTCTTGGTATGTAGGGACTAACTTAACATGATTTTGTTTATATAACATGTGATGACTACATGTTTGTGCTGTTTATTTTAAAATATGTGGGCCTTAGTAATGTAGGGACTCACATAATTTGGTTAAAAATTACAATGTTACATAATAGAGTTTTTGGATCATGATTAATTTTTCGAGATTTGTTGTTTACTATTCTCACCAAATTTGTACGGTATGATTTTCATTTCTTCAATTGATTATCATGTGATATACAAATAGTTGTTACTTTAACTGCAAAACACATTCGGCTAAGACTTTATTACGATATCTATCATACGTATTAATAACTATATAAGACACATATGATGAAAAAAAAATGTAGGAAAATTTGAGAGAATAAAAGTGGAAATGTGGGCCACAAGAAGTGGCATATATCAGCAAAGCCACGCATTCATTCTTATCCAAAATGGCGGGTAGTAATGTTATTGATGAGGATATAGGCTACTGGCTACCCTTATATCTAAATTGGACCATATGAATGATATGATATGTGATAAATTAACTACATATCGTTGTTTTTTTTTTTTTAATATTCGGTTTGTTAGACAAATTAATTTTAATACTCATATATTAGCTACATTCTTTTGTTGTCGTTACTCTTTATATATTTACTGATAACATGGGACAATGACAGATACTATGCAAGTGAAATGGATGTCAGGTTGAGGCTTATATAACATGCTCAAGTTCAAATAAGATATTATATATGTTCCAACTCGAATTGACTAATAAGGAGATACGTGATTTTGATCAAAAGTTAGATCATAATTAAAATCTAAATAATCTCCTAAAGTTAAGGAAAATACAGTCAAGAGATATGTCTAACAATACAAACTTGCAACTATACATAAGTGTATCAATACAAACGATTAGTTTGATGGATGACAACATGTCCTATAGAAACTTTCCACTTAAAGAATTAGTTATGGAGCACAACTTAAATGAGTGGCCTTTTGAGAAATCATATAACTTTGTAATAAGAAATTTCAGACA
>JAYMTE010000415.1:0-18518 GCA_036897545.1 Pelargonium fulgidum
TAGGGTGGGAGCTCGAAACATGAGGTTCCATGCATAACAGAAGAACATTTAGAGTATGACTTAAATGCAGAGATGTCTCAAAGGCTCAAACAGTAGAATCTACATGACTCTAGTCTAGGATAAAATACAGAAAAGCAAACCAGATTGTTATGACTTAAGACTTGTTATAAAGTTCTAATGGTATCATTTTCCATAAATCTTGCATAGCCAGTCCCAGTAGTTGAATATGATATGTACAAATATAAGATGAGATTTAACATTACATACTAGAGAGCAGAGTAGCCGCCAATATAACAAATGATAGTAAGTCAGTCAAGATAATGGTAAATTGGAGGAAAGAGAGAAATTTCTTCTTAGAAAAGTAATATGATAATGTTTAAGTTCAAGATTCACCAAAATTACAACCGGAAAGGTTTCATACCTAAACATGCTTGTAATAAGCATACCAACAAATATAACATTCACTGGCAACCAGACCTTAATCAATTTCCAAGTTAGCGGTTCTGTTGTTATTACACCAAGAATGCTCAAAGTGGACACAATAATTACTGAGATAAAATTCTGCAAACACAAGATGAAAATTGACATTATTTAGAAAAGAACTATCTTCAAAATAAATTTAAAGAAAAATGATGAAATGCTAATTCTACAAAATTACCTGGTATAACATCAAAAATATTCCAGCATTGAAATCATAACTGGAAAGTACAAACTTGTTTACTAGTATCATGCTGCAGGAGGACAGACAATAGGCAAGGCCAGATACTAATGCCTGATTGTGTAGTCTAAATGTCTTGTTACTGCGTATTGGTTTATCTCCATCTTTTTCCAATTTACCATCTTCCAAGTCACTTTCATCAACATCAAGAGGCTTCATTGCAAATGGTGACCTATACAAAGTGAAACAAGACAAATTAAGATCATAAGTGGCAGCAGTTTTTGAAAGAAAAAAAAATGCACCTAAGGTACAAAGCATAAGGCAAAATACAGGACGAATAACACATGAAGACAAATAAATGAAGAAACAGTCTACTTTGATGCAAAAATAGAACTATTTAGTGAGTTGATACAAGGTTTTCACATTTGAATCTTCAATTGACTAATACAAGGACCGTTCATGTGGCAACTCTTGACAAATGAACAAGCATTGCAGAAAGATACAGGAACTGTTCTAAGCTGACTAGAATCACAACATTATACCACAAGTTGCAAATAAGAAGCAAAGTGTGCTGCATCTTAGATGTTGACAGTATCGAAAACGGTTTCCACGAGGGCCCACAGCAGAATAAAGAGTGACATAATATATCTAGAGTGGCAATTTCTCTTTGAGAGCATTGAAAAGTACCCACTGTGGAATCACACCAGGTGCTAAGAAGTAACTGAAACGTGCAACACAACCCAATATAAACAAATTAACACGAATAGCAATTCAACTCAGAAAAAGAAATACATTGAAAGAAAGCTAATATGAACTATAAAGAAGAACATGGGCCAAGGAAGAACACAAAATGAAACTAAGAGTTTAATGATGAGAACAATAAGGTGCAAATGATACATAATCGAGATGAGCATACCGGTTAACTACTTCTCTTCTTAAAGGGCTGGAAACCTGATTTTCTATCCCATTCAAATCATGATATCTCAGGCCTCTTTCCCCACTTAGATTTCTTTCAAAAAGAGAATCTGGAGAATCTAGAGAAGCACCGAGAGCTAAAGATCTTCACCGGAAAAGAATGAAATCGTCATCAATTCCAAGTCAAAGTTGGAAATTCACAGAATTAATCGTGGATGCGCAACAGAAGTTTCATAAATCAAAGTAGCAGATCATATAGTAATTGAGAATTGCTAAGGAACAAGACACAAAAACCTAAGAACTTTTCTCCCGTAGACCACTCAATGATACAGTTTGTGCTCAAAGCTCCATACTTTCTTGGAGTTAAAATCATAAAATATGTTCATGTATAAACCTAATGCAAAGATGCATAGGAATATACGCCTCCACTGTCTGTATACCCTTGTCTTATCTTAAGTCAACTATTTTACCATAAACCTCAACAACAAAAATCTGCAAGTTTTAAACTTGAGACTAGATGGGTTTTACTAAGTTTATTTGCTTGTCCTCCACTTTCTCAGTAACCAAATGGAGCATAAGCAACAGCCATAATCCACCAAAAGAAACCATTTTAAGCTCCCATTGAAGCTCCGAGTATCAGTGATCATATAAATAGTAACCAACAAAAAAGGGTCAATCTGAGTTTGTAAACTCAAATTAACAAAAACAAAGCACAACCCATCAAAATTGAGATCAAATCTCGAGACCAAAAGAGTGAAGGAAAGAGGAGATCACCTTGTACCCATTATAGCAAGAGCTCAACAGCAGCACATAAATGAAGACGACCCGGCCACGAATCACAGAGGACCCCGTCAAAGCTCGCAACAGGGTTGACCCAAAAAACTATAAAATCCGAGAGATTGGAAGAGAAAGAGAGAAACCCTTTGAAGATTTAAGCAAGAACAAACAAAGAACAACTCTTCAAGCAGCCCTTAGCAGATTCGAAAATAGAAAGATTTGATGGGATGGATTTTAAATTTGGCAACGCTAAATTGTTCGTTATATACTCTCTAGGAGACGACTCCTTACACAACACTGCACCTTCCACGCACACTTCTATTGGGTTTCAAGTTTTAACCGTAAAAATGGTAACTTAATGTTAAAAAACAGCACTTTTCTCTTAATTATGGTAAGCTATTGCCATTAGCTTCAAATAATTGTTAAAGTAAATCACTTTTGAGTGAAACAAGCTTGAGCTTGCATGGATTAATTCAAATCCAAATTGTTGTTTTTGGGAATATGGGAAATGGGAATGGGCAAGTGAGAGTTGCTAAGAAAAGAGTTGGCTATGTTCCATGATGCACACTCAAAAGAGAGCAACATTGTTGACATTTTGGGTGGATTGTTCTCTTTTGCTAACTATTTATCATTACACGTTGACTATTGATGACACCTTTCATTTAATGGTGATTGTTGAGAATGAGTAATTTATCATCAATATTTTGTGTTACTTGATTTATTTCTATTTTTGTTCTACATGTAAATACTCTATAATACTATTGAAAATGTGATCATATATAATAAAACAACTATAATCCTAATTTATTTATCTATCACCAATCTTATAAACATTTTCACTTAAGTGAGAAAGCTAGTTTGTAACACATGTAGTTGTGAAGTTAGTGTTATTTGTGTAAGCACAATCAATATAATTACTTATTGAGCCTACAAACTAATGTTTTTAATATATGTGCTATCTATATGATGTAATAAAAATGTTCACGTCTAATCTATACGCATTTTAAATGATGGAGTATTAATGCTAAAAATATATTATTAGAAAAAAAAACAGATTATGATCACTTTCAGAATTTGAAAAAGAAAGTGGTGCCTTTGGAGACAAGCTTGAAACCAAAATGTGTGTTACACATTTCAATAGCCAAATATGGTGTGCTTTGGTGTGGTTGTTCAAGTGTGGAACCAACTCAACTCCATGTATGGAGAGATTTAAAATTTGGGCAAGATCCATTGCCAATGGGGAGGCACTAAGTGAGTGAGTGGAGAATAGATGGCACTATGCAGAAACTTGATGGTGGATATTGCCCACCATTTCAAGGAATATATATGTATAGTCATCCAATGAGGACTAAAGTTAGATACATATCCATTACATTAATGCAATTAATGTATAAGAGTGTGTATAGTGGATCAATTATTTCAAAGAGAACAAAAAATTAGTGATGGACACTATGAGCCATAGCCAATATATTTATAAGTTAATTAACCATCAAAACCTATCAATAATAACATTTGTCTTTTTCACGTTGGTCGATTATATTTAGTATGTTTTTACCTCAAATACTTCATACTCGTCTTATAGGCATCGCCCTACACATGTGAGATATCATTTTATTTCCTTGTGTAACGTCATTTCATTTTTGTGTCCATCAACACATGGATTTTGCCAGCTCCCTAGAGCTTGCTATGGGTATTCTACTCGTGTAGATGTTGTAGTCTCTTACAATTTTAGCCGTTTTATAGTGGATGTTGGAAGCTCACGCAATTTATGAATTGTATTCGCTATCTTTTTCCTCTGCCCTCGTTGAACTTTCACGTTTTCTTAACATTTGTGCATTTGATTTGTAACGTTATGGAAACATACACATATCAATGATTTTACTTATTCTTACCTTGAAGTGAAAAATAATATAAAAAAATTATATCTCTTTAACGAATATCACTTGGTTAAACCAAAAATCAGAGAAGAAAAAGTACAATAAATAGATTAACACTTTCTATTTTGGTTACGTGGCAATTTAGGCGACATGTGAGTTCAAAACAAGTAATAACAAGTTGCGTGGGAGTTATACGATAAACATTCCTAATTTTGAGTTACACAAACGTTATAAGAAAATGATAAGAACTAAAACTAAAAAGATAAGATTATTCAAAAAGTGCATAACTAATCTATCCTATTTTTATAGATCTAAATGATGATCATTTGTACGTGAGCACAAAAGATCTAAATAAGAAGATATGTGAGTAGCATTCACCAATCAATCAATGTTGGTTTGTGAGTACAAAAGTTGAAAAGAATGAGCAACAAAACAATTACTTCTTTAGATTGTTTACGTAATTTTTTTCTTGCACACAACAAATGTGTTTCTGGAGCAACGTCTTTGTGTGCAAATCGAGACTATTCTTTCATTGAACGATTTTAACCACGCATCACCTGCATGAGGGGTCAAATTCAAGAAAATGAAGCATTTGTTGGGAAGAATTATTTTTCGGATTAGGTTAGGGTCAAGTTGATGAATCCTGACCCGACCTACAAGATTTCAAGTTGGTCAGGTTTTAGACATCAAACACATTATTTTTGTACTAGTATACCGGCCCGATCCTAACCCGACCCAAAAGTTCTAGATAATGACCTGACCTGAATTAATTTTTTCAGATTGATAAATGAATATCCTAACCCGTCAAAAAATGGGTTGGGTTTCGGGTACTAGCAGGTCGAGTCTGTTTTGCCAGCTCAACTCCTAGGTAGGTGGCTTATGCTGGTGACTTTACCAAACATGATCTAAATGGGCCGGGCCTCTAACAGCTCCTAATGTACAAAGCCCAAATTGGACCCAACAATTTGGTCTTCTTCTAGGGTTTATCACAGACCAGTCACTGGTCGAAGAGAAGAGAGAGAAGTTGCAGAAGAGCTGAAAAAACTGAAAATTGAAAAATGGGTTTCAAGAGAAAGAAGAGCGACGGCGGCGAAGAAGGCGACGGCGACGATTTACGGTTGCTGGAGGCCGTCAAGAAGTCGAGGAAGGAGATTCTGCCGTCAATGATAAAGAACAAGGAGAAGAGGTCAGCTGTGCACGCGAAGATCAAGCAAGAGAAGAAGCTCGAGAAGCGTAAGAAAGCCAAGGCCCGTGACGCCGCCGAGAAGCGTGCACTCGAGCTCGGCGAGGAGGTACTGTTCAGCATTTTTTGGGAATTGAATTACGTTGTTGTGGACTTGTTGATTTAATTGGCATTTTCTACAGCCTCCGGCGAGGAGTGTTCCGAAGACTATTGAGAACACCAGGGAGCTTGATGAGACTGTCTGCAAGCCAGATGATGAAGAGGTTAGTTGTGTAGCAAATTTGAAATTTTAGTTTTTTTAGTCATTCACCACCACCACCAGGCACCAACACTACTTATATGATCATATTCATTAGCTTCATGCATTACTTTTTTGTATTGATTATAATCTGAATTGATTACATGAAGCTTGCTGCTTTGCAAGAACAATGAGAAACAGTTCAGTTATCTATACCATTAGCTAGCAATTTATTGACATTACATTTTATTACATCTTTGCTGCTGAGAAGCATCGTTCTGTTCCTGTTGGTTTGGCCTTTGAAGATGCTTTCTTTGAAGTGTTTACTGATAGTAGAATAGGCTGAGATTGTAAGAAGCACTTGTTTTTAATGGACCCATATTACTTACTCGCCTTATCTAAACGTGTAGTGTCTTTGAGAAGCCACTAATTTATATTTGTTTGAATATTCTGTTAATGGTGCAACAAACAAGACTTTTCTCCATAGTTTACTTAATGGAACGTTGGCTTGGGGACTCCAAGGTACTATTGAGAACTATATTTGTAGAAGAATATATCAAAGTCATACATTCATATGGTAGCTGACAGATGAGGAAGTTATTTTGGAAAGAGAAATGGATGAGTTGAGCAGTATAGGATGAGAGATGGTATCGAGTACCTAATGAAAATGAACTGTTTTATGTTATTGATGTTACTCATAATATTTAATTACATTTGGTAATTGAAGTGATATCGCTTGGCTCCTTTCTCTAAGACAAGATTGTAAAGCTCTCATTCTTTGGAGAGGAAATTTAGTTTTTTTAAATGAATAAATAAAATTAATCTTTACCTAGAAACCTAAACTATAGTTCTTTGCATTGAGGGATTTGAGTTGTAGACCGAATAGCTTATCATCAGAAGTAGATAGTTTATTTGCACCAAAATAACAGTTGATCTTGAGTCTTTAAGTCATACCTTGAACGCAATATGTATTTGGTTGTAGCTGACCCACTTATTGTGTGTGTGTGTGTGTGTATTTTGCAGCTATTTGCAGGAAATGATGCAGATGAATTTAGTGCTGTTTTGAAGCGGGAGCAGACTCCAAAGATATTAATCACCACTTGTCGTTTCAATTCTACAGTATGTGCTCATTGCAACAGTTTTTGTAGTCATACAACTGGACGCTGAAGCACTCCTCTACAAGATGACTGAAATGACTTGTTGAAATTTTCTTTGGCCTAATTCTTTGCTAATATGTTAGGTTATCTTTCTTTTTTTGGCATGCAGAGGGGACCTGCTTTTATATCAGAACTTCTTTCGGTCATCCCAAATGCACATTACTACAAGAGAGGAACTTATGACTTGAAAAAGGTGTTGGTTATTGTCCCTTTCTTATTACATGGCTTTGAAATATGAAAATGATGCTATGCTGTTATGTTTTTAATGTAGAAAAGAAAGCCTTGTATATAAAGCATTTCAAGTGTTGACTAACAATTAAGCTATTCTAAAAAAGGTGTAATCAAGAAAACCCATAGGCATAAATCACAAAATTCAAACTTTTTTAACATTCTTCCTCAAACTCAATGTGCCACCGAATAAATTGAGTATGTGAAAAAAAAAAAAAAAAAAAAAAACTAAAATGAGAGACAAAAGATGTCCTGAAAATGCAAATTGGAGAAGTCTGGCATGTCTATTGAATTTTGTTGACACTGTCGCATGGATTGATCGATTGGAGCTCTCTAACCGCCCTATCGTGGTTATGAAAATAACTGCAAAATCATATGGTCTAGACTTTATATTGAACAAAACTCAAATTAGATGCTGACGCCTAGAAACAACAATGACACATGTCTAGGGTTTTTCTCAATGTCAAGAGATGTCTACATTTCTTGTCTTGTAATTTTTTATATATATACTCATTAAAAAAATCTCAACACCAGTGCAATGTAAATAGACTGTGAGACTTTAAAGAACAAGAAGGCTCTGATACCATATAGAACTTTGAAAATATGCGTTCTGTTGATGTGTTTTGGTGGTAGAGGCATTACAAGAGTTGACTAATATTGAAATACAAAATAGACTAGTCTAAAGCTAATCTAAGAGAACTATTAAGTTATTCTAAACAAGGGATAATCAAGAAATCCTATAAATTATGATATTCTTAATATCTCATCCCATGGAAAACATTGATACCATACATCTTAATAGTTTCTTTGTTCCCTTTTACTTTTACCAGATCGTGGAATATGCAAATAAAAAGGACTTCACTTCTGTTATAGTTGTTCATACCAATCGCAGGGAACCAGGTCAGTATTCATCTTGCTAACTCATGGTTCACAGTGCTCTTGGGCTTCATTGTCCTTGTCTCTTGTATATTGATTGAGCTTGTAACTTTCTAATATGTTGATGAAAGTAAAATCTAGTATTTTCTATTTTAAAATTCCAGCACTCCTTGTTTTCAAAATGCTATTGCTTATTTGCCATTTACTTTTGTTGTTGTCTTATAGATGCTCTGCTAATCATTGGTGTACCTAATGGACCTACTGCCCATTTCAAGCTTTCAAGGCTTGTTTTACGCAAAGATATCAAGGTTTGTTCATTGTTGATTGACATTTAAAATTTAAGTAACACCTGTGTTTGGAAATTCTAGATATGTTCAAATTTCTTTCTCACCGAAAGTTAAACATATCACTTTTTCTTTTCTTTAACGAGGGATCGAAAACTACAAGATAATTTAGTCGGATTCATGCATCATCAAGCTATTTTTGGTTTTGCAGCAATTTCTGTTTTGAGTTCATCCTTTTTTTATAATTAAAAGTTAACAGTACCTATTTTTTCGTTGGGAAGGTTTCGTTAAAAATTGCAAATTTTGAAATATCATTAGTCTCCATCGTTATGAAGGAACTAGGAAGATATACACTGAGCTTTATATATTTTAGCATGTTGATTTTCAGTTAATTGATAGTTATTATTTAGGTAGAATAAATTCTGATTTTCTATTTATTGCTTTTCTCCATGTGGATCCAGAACCATGGAAATCCAACCGGACATGAACCCGAGCTAGTTTTAAATAACTTTACAACGCGCCTTGGTCATCGTGTTGGGAGGTAAGTTCTTATTTTATATGCAGTAATTTTGAAGATATTGGTATTTTTAGGGATGTCTGCTCATGCTTGTTGCCAGAATGTCTGCTCGGATTAATATGCTTGTTGCCATGTCTTTAAAACTTACATATTACTTTCAACTGGATTTAATGCATTTATGTTTCATATTGCTGCATTACATGTGAATGATTACAAGGTTTCCTCTTTATAATTGTTTCTTTTTTCTTTTTTTTTTTAATATTTATTCTAGATTAATACAATCACTTTTCCCTCAAGATCCAAATTTTCGTGGTCGTCGAGTTGTAACTTTCCATAATCAAAGAGATTTTATATTCTTCCGACACCATAGGTATGTCTATAGCAGTCATAAGCTACTTAATTGAAAATTGTGATACCTGTAATGAGGTTTTGATTTGACTTGTATTGTGTTCTTTTGATTTGTGTAGGTACATTTTTGAAACCAAAGAAAGTAAACAGAGCGACTCAAAAGGTAAAAAGGCCAAGGAAGACAATAATGAGAGGACTGCTGAGGAGAAAATTGTCCGCCTTCAGGTTAATGGACTCTAATTTATTTGCTGTTCTAAGTTAGATCTCTGTATCTTTTCCAATTATTATTTTTAGGTTATTTCTGTCTATTATCGTTAGTGTTAAGTAGAAACCTTGACTTCATTTGAAACCAACATTTGCCTTTAATGATCTCTAGAACTTTTGATAAATTTATAACTTTATAGTAGTGAAATTATAGCACCTTTTCTGTCCTATAAAAAAAATTGTTTCATGCTTTAGTATTACTGTTTGGTTCATCCAATTAATGAGACCAACCCGAAAAGTGATTGTATTCAAACTGATTCCGAACTACTTTTGGATACTATGATCATCGTGTCAAATGATTTTGTTTTTCTGGTCATTGTTATCCCATCTTTCCAACTGTATAATAAACTATACATTTCTATTCTAAATATGCAGGAGTGTGGCCCTCGTTTCACGCTAAAGCTGATCAGCTTGCAGCATGGAACATTTGACACCAAAGGGGGGGAATATGAGTGGGTTCACAAGGTAAGTTTATTTCTCAACCAAACTGGCTTGCTATTGCCTATAGTGATATGATGAATTTTTGTACTCTCAAGCTTACCAAAAGTTTCTTAACATCGATTACTCATTACTTCCATTTTCTATCCATTTAGCCGGAAATGGACCCCAGCCGAAGAAGGTTTTTCCTGTGAGTTGCTGCAGCCGAATATTTTCAAAGTTTCTTTGGCAGTGGCAGTTGGTAAAAAGAAGAATTGTATTGCACATCAAGAAGCAGAAAATAGACCCATATCAGTTTTTACTCTGCATTTGGAGATGCCAACTCCTACTGTTTTACCCTGATTGATTTTCTCCAATCGGTATTGACCTGTTTATTCTGTAATAGCCTAATGGGGGGTTTTGTTGCTGTAATGAAAATTACTGGTTCCTATAATCAATATAAATCATCTCTCAAAATTAAATTTATTCATGCCAGAAAGTGTTTTCTTTTCGCTAAATGACAAAAAAATTCTAAATGCCGAGTGTGGATACACTGTTTAGTATTTACTCTAATTTTTGGTGTTTACTTTGGAAAATTAGTGTGTTCTTTCTGTTTCTCCATATTGGAAGATGGAAGCTTTCTCTCCTTAGCATAATAGTTGTTCCTTCTCACTTTGAAGGTTATTGATGATAAACAGATCTAAAAAGTGTGGAGAACGGACTGATCTAAATTCTAACCCATGGCTTTGAGCCCTAGGGCTTATCCGTGGGGACCTTGCCCTCCAAGTGCCATTGAGGGCCGCCACGGTCATGGCTAAGGACCCCTGACTCGAGGTAGCAGACCCTCCATGCGGCATAAAGGCTTGAGGATGGAGGGATTCTTAGTCATGACCTCGTGCCATTAAGGGCCACCTTTGTCATTGCTAACTATCCCATCCGTGGGGAGCACACCCTCCATGTCGCACCAAGGCTCGAGGATGGAGGGAGCACGGGACTCACCTTCACATGTCACCTTGGACCGCGACTCCTGTCAGTTGCTTTAGGGCAACGTGGCACCCATGCTCCACTCTCTTTTTGGGTCCTCTTCATCTATCCTTCTCAAAACATTTTAGACACTTTCTAGAGACTTTTGCATGTTTATGCTTCATACTAGCCATTTTCATTTGCATCTCAACAAAAATATTATTTGAAAGAACTTTTTTACACATCACCCATCTTTGTAGCCAGCTCTTATACTTGCCAAACTCCTACTAAGAGCTTCAACTTCCATAAACTTCATTTCTTAAGAGGAACACACCTATATTTAGCCAAATTTACTAGGATCTCTCAAGATCCTCACTGATTCCTCCACCAAGTTTTGAAGAACCCCTTACATTTAGTTATTCTCACCCAAAGACTCACATTCTACTAAGAAACCTATGCCTAATACTTTCAGTACTATGTGCACCGGGAACTAGCTCGACTTCTTAGTGACCACACAATGAGATAAATCAGGATAGGATCCGAAACACTTACGGCCGAACTAGCAGATTCTCATAGATTCTCCTGCCAAACGTTCTAGAATTCAAATCTTCTTTTATATTTATATTCTCTAAAGTTGAGTGCATAAATGACGGTCTTTTTTTTTCTTCTCCACAACTGATCCTACATGTTATTTTCTGTATTGAAACAGCTTCTTTAAAGCAAAATGGACCACAAAGGAAAAAGTAGTGCATGAAGACGTAAAAATTATTTAACATCTTCAAGAATTAATCTGGTCAATATAAGATGATTGCTTGGCTTTGATGAAATCTGCTATACTTGCAGAATCATCATGCCTAACAACTTTCCCGTCTTCCATATATACTGCTCCATCTGCGTACTCAAGTTCTTCCAAACGATGGGTCACCCATAATGCCGTAACTTCTGGAGATTTCTTCATAGAGTTCTTCACTGCTTTGATCACTCCAATCTGATCAAGTTGCCAACAATGTAATGTTTGGAAAGTTCATTTTGTTAAGGAATTGATAATATTTTCACTTTCAATGCAAAAACCAAATGTTAGTGATCTAAAACAACTCAACCAGTATCGTTCACAAGTAACAATACCTGGTCACTTTCATCCAAGAATGTCGTGAGCTCATCCAGTAGCAACACTTTACATGCTTCAGCCAATGCACCAGCGATGGCAACCCTTTGTTTCTGACCACCACTAAGGGTTTGAATAGGTCTCTGATAAGTAGCATTGTAAGCAATGGATGATGTTAATGTTGAATGGTTAACATATGTTATAATGATCAGAAAATAGCATATGTAACCTACTTTTAAGTAATTAAGCATGCCAACAGCATCCAGAGATTCCGACACCCGGGAACTCACTTCATCCATGCTCAGGTCAAACTTGCCGAGGCCAAATGCCACATCAGATTCTACTGTGGGCATCACTACCTGTAATAAGAGGTGTTGTATGAAGTAGGGATAGGAAAGCAAAAACAATACGAACACAGCTTTCTCAATAAATAGTAAAACATAAATTCGGACGTTGACGCCATTTTCTTCTCATTCTTTTCGTAGGCCAAACACGGGTGGGCTTTGAGAAGCTAATCGATATATTGTAAAGCACAAGACATAACACCCCAAAGAGCTACAGGGATGATAAGTTTATCACAATGAAACATATGTATCCCTGTATTGTAAAGTTCATTCTTGACCAGTAAGATAAAGCTCGACACTTTTCTGGCAAAGGATTTTACCCCAAAAAAACCCATCCAAACACACACCCCGCCACCACATCGCTTTCCCTTCACGGTGTAACTGCAGTATCCAGAGAATTGAATAGATTGTGAATCTTCTCCCATTTATGCTCAGGAGCGTATAATAATCTCATTCTATGTTCGGATGCCTAAAAACACATTACAGCAGTAACACATCAAGTTATGCAGCTAATTCCACAACACATATAGAGGCTATTATCCCAACCCAATAGAGAATGCAAAGCAAAGCACATTTGGGTTAGGAGCTCAATTTTACAGTACACACTACTGACCTAGATAAGCCTAACATTCTAGTCGAACTCTAACCAAAAGTCAGCAGCATGTTACCTCACTTCAACTACTTGTAATCCCAGAAAACCCATGAAAAACACTTCATTGCAAGAAGGATCTAATCATGGTTATACAGAACATGCTCTCTATGCTTTATTTCAGATTTCAGATTCTAAAAATCCTCCAGGTTCATATTTAAATGCCTGGATTCCATTAACATTCCATCATGATTTGTTTTTTTCCGCAACCATAGGCTTAAAAAAACATAATAGGTAAAACACAGGAAAATTACAAGGTAAGAACCTGGTGGTCCGGATTTTGGAAAACATAACTCTTGGGCCTCCTCACATATGTTGTTCCATTTGTTGGATTCAAAAGTCCAGCTAATATCTGTTAGGTTCAGAAGCAAAAAACATAATATTAATGGTAAGAAACCAAAATCTAATGAAGAATCAATGTAGGCCACAAACCCAATTGCTAACACTCTAATTGGTCACATAGTCATAGAACAAAATTACAGATAATCAATTCATTACTAAATTGAAGCTGAGCAACAAGATGTACCTTCAAAAGGGTGGATTTACCACAGCCATTGGGGCCAAGAAGCATCCACAACTGGCCACAAGGAACCCGAATCGAGCAGTCCTTGAGAATGGGAACATGAGTCCCTTGCCTTGTTCTGATGGAGTAATTCATATTCCGAGCTTCAATAGCAATACTCTCCTCAGTAACACTAACCCTGAAAATAAATACACCATTAACCAAAACGTGTTCGGCGAAATGCCAAACTGAAGCACAAGAAATGTATATAGAAAAAAAAGATGGTTAGGGTTTCGAACCTGGAACGAGGAGTAGAGTGAAGAGGAGGAAGAAGAGGAGGAGAGGCGCGTGCGAGAGCAGTAGACAGAGTCATCAATCGGTAGTGAGACTCAGTGAAAACAAACTAACGCCTCTGTCTCAGTCTCTTCTCTCCTGTTGAGTTTGTAAGAGAGATGATATTTTTAGCCAATGCTTCACAAAATTGTCATTCATGTTTGATCATATTTAATGTTTTATTTGTAGTTTTGTGAGTTTTTTTAGGCAAGTTTTAGCCACCAAGATAAAAATATGGTCCCAACTATAGAATTCTTGTGCGGGCTCGCAAACTCGTGCTTAACACATTTAAGCTGTTTTATCACTTAAACTAATTCACATTCAAAAATAAGCCACATTTAAAGCTCGTTCCTCTCTCTAATGGTGTATTGAGCAGGGATCCAACGCAAACGCACTTCCTACTCTCGGAGTCTGTTTAGCCGACTATGACATTGCACTTAAGTATTTAGCCAATTTTTTGTCAAATCAAATATGAGAAAGAAATTGAGCAAACGATAAATAAAAATACAATCAATGTGTCATGTCGTGACACTTTAAGTTGTCACCTCGTGACATGATCATTTTCACAAACTCTATTTTTAATGTTCTTTTTGCTCAAGCTTTTATTGTGGATTTGAATATTCAATTAATAGAAAATGAAGCTTCTTTTTTTTTTTAAAGATAAACGACGGGACAACAGGCTTATTAAAGATTAATTTTTCTCATCCTAGTAAGGGCGTCACCCTGTTAGTTGTTAGTTCTCTAACTAAATCCATAAATATCATCGGCAATGAGGCTCAAACCTGAGACCTCAAAGGAAATTCAAAACACATCAACCGTTTTATCCAACATGCCTCAATAGCTTTTCAGGTGATTTCATTCTCTACTTTCTGTTATCTCAAGCTTTTTTAGGTAATAAAAAAGTAGTCATTTTGGCACAAGTCAATTACAGCGTTACATGCTTCCATCTCTTTCATTTCATCCCAATGCACAGGGAGTTTGATATAAACATACAACAGCAGAACCATTCTTTTGAGCTTTGACTATGGATGCAACAACTGAGGTTGATGACAAACCACTCCTCCACTGTCATCATTTACAGAAAATCTTAAGAGTTCATGTATTCAAATGCCTCATGAATCAATACAACTATTTTTATTACACATACAATAATGCTACAATCATTGATAGACTTGATGCTGCTGAAATGCAATAATGCAGAGAATACAAAAATCTGATATCTGAATACTACTCCAACACATATTTATGATGCACCTCAGACATAGTTCCATACATAGGATCTAATCTTAGCACTCACTTTACATTATTTTCCAACTATAACTGATGAGAGTCTATTATTTGAGAAGAATTGTTGGTATATACTATCACGGTGCAGCAAAGCGTGAAGAAGACAATGACACGTCTCAGTCTCAGAGATTTATGCTTACAGCAAAGATTAGATATATTCATCCATTGCAAGAAGAAATAGAACTACAGCTCATACCTCTTTCTAGCACGTTTGTTGGCATTCATAAGTTCCACCAAAGAGGGAAGAGGCCGAGGGACTGGTACATTAATTGATCTGTACAATCTCCTCACGCTTTCATTGAAGCTCTTCGATGATCTAATGGGTAAATCTGAAGAACCCTTGGGCACTTCTGTCTCTTTCTCCGGTGGCTTATCACATTGTACTTCAGTATCATCTGCCTGAAGCTTGTTCTCGGATGACTTTTTGCACGTTTCTTTAGCAGCCTCCTCAACTTCTTGACACGAGAGTTTTTGGTTTATTTCATTGGTAACATTTGGTGGGAGATTATGGTTTTCTTCTATGGATATGGTTTTCTTTTGTTCATGAACAAATGTAGAACTTTGATGACCAAGCCTTGCTCTTCCAAATAATGTGACAGGTGGTTTTTGGCTCGGAGGAGACAAAGTTAGAAGTCTTTTCGGGCTAGTAGATATTGCTATAGTGTGCAATTGAGATCTTGCAGAACTCAGAGTGGCTTGTTCAACCACTGGAGAACAATTCACACTTCTGACCGATACATGTGCATCTAAAGAAGCTTCTACCCCAAGGTCTAAAAGCTTCCATAGAGGGTCATCTGAAGCAATTTGAGAGACAAAACAGTTCTTTTGCACATAACTTAGCTCCATTGCCCGGCAACTTGGGGTTGTTGACACAACCCATTTAGGTGCAAGAAGTTGCAATGCCCACTCTAGTTCTTCCCTGGACGAATGCATAGAGTAACAGACGTGCCAAACACCAAACTGATCCTTCACTGCCTCATTAAATCTCTGTTTGTGATGACTTTTTTCAGACTCTAGATACCCTTCTCCACATGCATACCACTGTGATGAAGGGCGAATTATAAGAGGTTCTGGCTGCAAATTTGCTCGAGCCTCAGCAAACTTTGCTTGTGCTCTTTCATAGAGTTTAGGGAATCCATCAAATATCCGGAACCGGGAAGATGGATCTTGAGAGATAATATCAGGATATAGAAGTGTGAGAGCTTGGAAGAATTCTGGATTGGAAGCTTTTTCAACAAATACCTTGGACCCAAATGTTTGGGACACACCCACCAGTATCTCTTCCTGGCCAAGAAGATCGCAGCTAAGATACACCACAGAAACATCAGGATGCTTCCATATACAATCAATAACCTGCTTCACAGATATGATGTTAATTAAACAGTTCGAGGTTACTAGATATGATGTTAATTAACCTTTTTTTTTTCCTTTTGTTTTCATGGATGCAAGTAACACTTAATAAACAAATGTACTGTCAAATATCCTGAGAGAGGAAGAGTAAACCAAGGTTTATTAAGCTGTCACAAGTTCAACATCTATGGCCTACCAGATGAAACAAACCAAGTAACTGTCTGCAATTCACTTCATTTCCATAGTAATGTAAAGAAGTATTAGCTACCACATAACTCATCCACTTGCTACATCTACTTGCTACATCCAGCCACGGTCAAACTTAACTATGAATCCTCTGGCATTGATTGGAAGAGGTAGCAATTATTGACAAGTTTTGCTTAGCATAAGCCAACATAATTGATGTTTTACTTAATCTTTATGCACAGTACCAGCAAACATATATGTGCACTTTACCATTGGTGAGGCCGCCTATATGGTATCTTAGTATGTGCTCATGTTAGATAAGATGGTTTATCATTGACACGACTAAGACGTGATGAAAACGTCAAATTTTCAAGTATTATTGTAGAAGATTTTACAAAGAACAGAGTATGAGAGGTATAGGAGCCTCAAAAGAAGAGAAACTGAGAAATAAAGGGCTATATTGCTAACACGTCCAAACAGCATTTGAAAGGGGGAAATTATTTGGGAGTGTCTGCAAAGCAATCAATGCAAAATACAAGAAAGTATACATGTAATAGAATAGCTGTAGAAGCTGATACAGATATTAAAATGGTGGAGTGAAAATGAGATCTGAAATTAATAGAAAAAATACAGAAGAACAAATCCTTTGCAGTTAACATGTTGATATAATTCCAGTGTGTTAAGAGGTAACAGGAATCTATAAATGCAGCAGAAGATTTAGAATGAGGATGAGGCAGAAAAAAAGGAATATAAGAAGCAAAATAAAATGTTAATCAGAGTACCTGACGAATTGCTGAATGCTTGCTGGGCATCTTTTGGGTGAATTTCCCAAATGTACAGTCTAGAAAAACATAATCAAGCCGACACCTCGGCCTTTTCTCTTTCCTACCAACATACTTCTCTGGTAAACATTGTAGGCACTCAGGTGTGAGTCTACAGTCTCCTGTGTGCAGAACGTTACCGAATTGGCCTTCAAACAAGAACATCACAGCTCCTGAATTTAAACAACCCACCAGAGAAGTGAGCATCTGTCAATATTGTCATCTTCAAGTAGTTTTAGAAGTTAAATAGATACCACTGAACTTTCCCTCTCTATATCATTTCATTGAAGTTTTTATTTGAACATCAATCTTTTCAAAAGAATGACATCATACAGAGATGTGCATTCAGAAATATGCAACCAAGTATACAAATGTCACATTTACATATAGGTAAAAAAAAAATCCTCAATACATAGTCTCATGTAGTTATAAAGTTGACAAATTTTGAATGGCTTTATGCCAAAATAAAGTCAAGTTGTTGCAGTTTACAAGTATTTTTCCTAGAATGAACATATCAAATTCAACATGACATGCTAATTGCTAAGCTTCTTCTGAGATTGGAATTTAGGCTCATGTGATTTCTTGAGACAAGAAAATATAATTAGTAACAGATGGAGAGATTCAGGAAGGAAGCAAAATCAATCAGATGAGAAGAGTTTGCAGGGGCAGAGTCCATAATCCATACCTAGTGCTAGTCATAATTGTTCAATATAGCTAAGCAAACAAGAACAGGATAACAAATGCAGTTCGCAACTTAGCTTCAATTCAGCAAAGAAACAAAATGCAAACAATCTGCAATATAATAATTAAATCATATTGCATTTCTTATGAACTTAATATAAATTAACACCATACATGCATATAGAAGAGCTGCAGATGACACCTTACAATCTTAGCAACACTGATGTCTATTAAGAAGATATAGTAAATATATAATTAGACATAAAAATTCAGTCAAGTGTGAATAACGAATATCTCCTTCAATCATAAGGGGGTAACTTTTATAATTGTCAAGGCGCAAAATTAGACATGTTGGAAGTCTAGCAGATAGTAGAATAAGGAAAGTACAACAACATCCAACATCCACATCAGAGGCCAGAAACTATAATGATGTGTTTGGTAACCAGCATTTGATTTGAAATGCTGGATTTGAGCCAAATGAAGTGTTTAGGAACTAAAAGAATTTGGATTTGGATTTGAGTCAAATCCAATAGCATTCAAAACATGCTTAGAACATGA
>JAYMTE010000416.1:0-18503 GCA_036897545.1 Pelargonium fulgidum
TTTAGCTCTTCACATTAATTGCTTAAGCTTTCACTTCGGTCCCTTTGATTCGTATTTGACTGTGATAAGTTTCATTCAAATTTGTAATAAACTTCTCAAATGTGCAACCCATATTTTTAATTTTTTTTTTTTTTGTACTGGAGGTGTGATAGAAAAAGAAGGCTAATTTACATGATTTGAACTTTTCACATTGCTGCTTCAATTCACAAGGTATGTCAATTGTGTAAATTATGAGGAGCAAAAGAAAAAGAATCCTGAAGTGGCATCATTCTATTACCATTTGCATAAGCTTTTTCACAAAATGGTAGACATGAAATGAGTGAGTGTCCACTATACCCCTAAAAAGTTTAAATGGTTTATTTACTTTTTTGTTATTTTTATCTTTCTATTCTTTAAACAAAAAAAGTGATGAGAAAGAGATGGAAAATAACAAAGTCCCAATATCTTGCTTTTGACACCAAAACTTGTGAATTGTGATTCACCTCACATGTAAACTTTGAGTTTGTGAACCCTATTAATGAGTTGTTGATTCTAATTTTTTTTTTTTTTTTTTTTTTAAGCTTTTGCCATGAATAGTCTATGTTTAGAGTGGGTTCAATTTTCAACTTAGTTTAAAAGCTTGATTTATTGGATATTTCAAAATGTGTTTTGAGGTGTTTAAACTTTAAAGTTGGGCTGAGATTTCTTCTATTCAAAAGGCATCAAATAGTAGGCCCATTATTATTCAATAAAATTAGGTACAACATCTCATCTCCAACTTGGTCTCATTCTACTTCTACCTACTTATATTTGATTGATTATTTACTATAATATTGTATTTAGTTTGTTTATTTTAATAACAAAACTGTTAATTAGTAAGTTACGAGCATTGACTCATTTTTTTTTAAAATAATTATGAACTATATATTTAATCCACAAAAGATACATGAACAATAATAAAATCAATAACATTGTTTTAGGTAATACAAATAATTTTTAAAGTTCATAAACAAACCATTTATTAGTAACAGGTGGGAATTGAAGTAGGTTTATAGGATGTTTTCTTAATTAAAAATAATAATATAGTAGATATTAAATAGTCCTTTGACTGTCTATAATTTAAAAACTTAGATACAAACATGATTCTTGTTTTCTTGGTGTGGAGTTAGTGACATATAAACTAGTGGAAGGGGACTTGTTTTCCAATAATTAATAAACAAATTGAAATTCTTATGCAAAGTTGGTAGTTCTTTACCCTAAGAACATATAAATTATCCTACAAGATTAAATATGTAAATAAAATTTACAGAGTCCAAATAAGTAAATACCAATAAATGATCCTCATTGAATATAATCATAAAATCAAAACTTGCTTAAAACTCTCAAAACATAATTATGAAATCAATTTTTTTAAAAGGAAAAAAGGAGCGTATATTAGTTTAATGAGTCCAACGCTATACAAGCTATGTCGAGAGTGCTGGACATGATGCCCGGACCAAATCAACAATCTCATGAAAAGAAACAGATAGTTTAGCTATCGAATGAGCAACCTGATTGACCACTTGCTTAACAAAAACGAACTACACACAAGATAAATTACCTAAAATAGACATAATGTATTGATATATAAGACTCAACGCACTAAGATATCTCTCCCCTCCGGTCTTAATGGCTTCAATAACAACCTTCGCATCAGATTTGATAACTATCATCTTCTATGCATTCGTAATTATGAATTCAATTGAAATTCGAATATTATCTAATTATAAAAAAAGTCAAGAAAATTCCAATGGTTTATTAGCAAAAAGATGTTTTAATTTTAATGACTTTACTATCCTCATTTGGCAATTGTACATGGACATTACTTTTTTTGGGGAAACTTTCGGTAGTGGGTTCAAATCAACGTTCCAAAATCCAAAAGATATCAACAACATTAAGTGGGCCCAAATATTTTTTTTGTTCTTGAAGAATATTTTTTATTTTTTATTTCAAAACAATGTGGAGATAAGAGGAGCGTTTGGAATTCTTTTTGGGCCATAGTGGGGCCCACAGTCAGCCCATTTACGCGGACCACTGGCTCTTCTTTTGCCGTGTGCCACCGCCCATTTAACTATGGTGGGCCATCCCCTGGCCCACACTTACAAAATTTAAATTTCAAAAGCAAAACTATAACTTTACATTTTTTTTTTGGAATTACAAAGATACCCCTACACATTCAAATTGAGATTGATATTCATCCATCTCAAACTTTATATTAGTTGTATATATAACTAGTTGATAAAACTAAAACATTTAAAATTATCGATTTTACGAATATCTTATTACATTTCGGAAGCTCATAGCATTAATTCCGATAAACCTTACTTTATTTTGAATCACGTGATTAGGTCAAGATCTCATCTAAAATCTAAATGGCACTTCCTTCACACAACAAATTTGTATGATTTTTAATTTATAAAAAGTCATTTTTCGTTGTTCAGATGACTCTAAACAAATAAAACAATAATGACTTATTTTTTAATTTTTAAAAAATATAATAATAGAAAAACTCATTTTAGAACAAGAAGGCAAGACATACAACATATACAAAACCTGATAATTATATTTCCTGTATCCATTTAATAATTTAAACATGATTGCACATAACCTTTGTTAGATAGGAATTGAGTGTAAAAATGTCCACTAAATTCAACATTATGTTACCAATAAGGTATAGGGGCTTTATTGTCATTTCACTATGAAACACATGTTTTGTGGTTATCTAACTAAACAACCAGTTTAATATATTTCCTCAAGTCATTTGTATTTGTAGAATCATCACAAGTCCAAAATGGTGCAATAATTCAATCCACAAAATGCCTAAAGAAAAGGACACCAAAGTAGAGGACACACCTTTTGAATTGTAAAGGAGTGAGTGCAAGTCATTGTCAATATCAAATATTGAATGGTTTAGTACCCAAAACTCTTACAAAGTTGAAATAGTAACCGTATAAATATTGATTAATTTGGACCATTTAGTTAATAAAGTTAAAAAATAATGTGTTATCTGAATGTTTTAAACAGTAATAAAAATGAATTGTTCCAATCTTATTATGTTTCTATCAGAGTGTCTTCAGTTAAGTTTCGATCAAACTGGTCGGTTTGATTTTCAAATGGCGTGCACGAGCAGCTATTAACATAACTAACAAAAAGAAGGATCTAAACGTTTTCCCCTCGTATTGCTGTGTTTGGTCTCCATGAATCCCTTTTCTTGGATGAGAAAACACAGCAAGAAAACCCAAACTTGCCTTCCTCTCAAACAAACAAAGTTGATGCCTCCAAGGTAAGAAAGCGCAGCCCACCATAGCTAACACATCTTTCAAGCTCTGAAAATGGTTCAAAGAAAGCTATTCACAAACCAGCTCAAACCATCCTCTTCCCAGCACCTGCAAGAAGGCAAGAACAGAACACCTCATGAGTTCAAGAAGAAGCTCAAGAAACCAAGATCAATGAAGCTTGCTGATATAGAGACCTCAACAACATCATCACCATCAATATCGTCTCCTTCGCCGATCAAAACAAGCGAAAAGATACCGAATTATATGAAAAGCACGACCAGTTCTGATGCCAGGAAGGATCGTGCTCGTGCTCGTGTCCGTGTCCAGTCACAGGTTAGTACTCAAAACCGTGCTGATATATGTTGCAACACAAAGCGAAGTTCAGCTTCAAATTATAATAAACCTGCAAGATCATCTGTGAGGACATTGACAAGGAACCCGAGCTTTAAGCCCGCGAGAGCTTCGTCGAAGAAGAGCTCCAAGATGGCTCTATGTGCTGATCTTGATGCGCAGAAAGCTACTTGCTCTTCAACGCTCAAGGACTCGAAATTCCCCGAATACCTCGAGCTCGGTCCTGAAGGAACTTCTGTCATGAAGGTCTGTCCTTACACTTACTGTTCTCTCAATGGCCATCATCACACTCCTATGCCTCCGTTGAAGCTGTTCTTGAAGGCGAAGAGGCGATCATTGAAGACTCAAAAGAGTTTCAAGAAAATGGAAGCTAAGCTTCTTGATGGAAGCTCTAGGCCTGTGATCGTAGACGAGAAACCTCAGGAAGCTGATGCTGATATGGATTTCTACGTCGAAATCTATGATAAGAACAATGAAGAGGAGGAAAAAAATCAAAACATACTAGTAGCTGAGACTGAGAGCTTATCTCATGGAGATGATGATCAAGAAGATGCAAGAATGGGAAGCTTTTGCTTTGAGAGTGAGACTGATTTTGAAGATACTGATATGGAGCTGGACAAACATAAGGTATGGTTTTCAGTGCTCGAAGTTGAGAATCTTGATGATCGAGGTGGATTTGAGATCAATGAGGATGTTTTGGTTGGTGAAGTGATGCAAGAAGTCATAGAAGTCGAAAGGGGATGCTTCGAAACACAGATTGATGACAGTGATTTGGAACGAGATGGTACTGAGGACTTGTCTGAGGAATCGAAAAATGTGGAACCTCGAAATCAAGATGATGATGATCAAGACAGCAAGTACAATTTCTTGACAAACCAGTCCAGTTTGGTTGAAGATTGTCCTGGAGAAGTCCAAGAAATGGAAGCTCAAATTCAAGATGATGAACATCACAATGTATCAGATGGAGCTTTGGATGATCAAGAACTTGCAAAAGTAGATGATCAAGATTGCAAGAACAAAATCTCAAGCTCTTTTGATACAAATTTGAATGATCACGAGTCAGCAGATACATTCCCAAAACTCGAAGGCCTATTCGGGGTCTCCAACGAAGAAATTAGCAGTACTCATCCAGTTGACCTCAACAAAGATTGCAACAACAAAATCTCAAGTTCCTTCGATGCAATGATGAAAGAATCCAATTTCAAAGCTCAAGACAATCATGATTCAGCAGAGACATTCCCAAAACTCAAAGGCCTATTCGGGGTCTCCAACGAAGAGCTGTCCAGGGATAGAAAATGGACCATTGGATGCAAGAAACCGAGCAAGGACAGCGAGGAAGCAAGCGAATTCAACCCGCGAGAACCAAACTACCTGCCTCTGGCCCCTGATGAAGAATCAGAAAAGGTGGATCTCAAGCATCAAATGATGGACGAAAGGAGAAATGCAGACGAGTGGATGCTTGATTACGCGCTTCAACAAACAGTCACGAAACTCGCTCCAGCCAGGAAGAGAAAGGTAGCACTTCTCGTCGAAGCCTTTGAATCAGTCCTGCCAATCCCGAGATACGAGCCTCGAATAAACCATCCCTCAGCAGCAGCATTCCCTCACACTCCAAGACCCATCCAAGCTTGTAACTGATGTTAGTAAGTTTTCTATACTTTTTAATTAACATGATTGTTGTGAGCTACAAAACTATAACATAACTGATAGCTAACTCGTTTCGATCTCTTTTGTGTCTGCAGCTGATATAACTAGACAATCCTCGAGTTTTCGGAGCAAATGAATCAGCTGTTCAGCTCATTGGACAAGTACTAGAGATAATTGAGAAACTAGACTGTTTCTATTTCAATAAAAACATGTAATGACAGTACAATATGTGATGCTGGTTTATGAAGGTGGATTGAATCCATCTGCACTTTGTTATAATTTGTTTGAGTTTCTGTTTGTTTAATGTTGCTCATAACTATCTGAGTGAAGATTGCATTAATTGATAATTTGGTTTGAATTTGGGCTTTTCTTGGTAAGAAATACTGTTTTTGCATACACAAATGTTGTATATGATGAAGACTAAAACCACTAGAGTTGTCAAATCTTCTACTGTTGTGGATTAAAAGCATCAACTAATGTATGTTAAAACACTTAAACTGTAACATTGTATTTGTGCATAAAAGATTTTGAATCAAATTTTATGGAATATAAGGTAAAGATAGAAAATATGGAGATATGAAGGGTGAAAAAGTACAAATATATTTTATTTTTAACGAATTTAGTTAATTTTGACAGATTTTGTCCCTGAATTTCACGAATTGACTTTTAGAAAACGAAAATGATGAATTTTGGATTTTTTAAAACCATTTTAGCAATCTATGTACTTCGCATGAACAAAGTGAATTTCAAGAATCCATGGTAAAATATTAAATTGAACATTGTGAAACAAATGATTTTCTTTTGTAATATCTAACATAATTAACGAGCTACTTGCGAGCTTGATCCACCATTAATGGGTCGGACACGAATAAACATGCATTCTTTTACCCGGACAAATTTAGCCCCCAAGCAGGAATGGACTTGACTCGAACAAACAAATCAATATATATACAATAGAGAAAAATAATTCCGGCCAATAAAGCAACATCACATCATTAATTAACACTCAAATCATGTGGGCGCATAATACTCTGCCTGAATTAATTTCATTCATCTCTTGACTGACCGTCTCAATTTATATTACGCTAGATTATTGATACTCTATATAATATCATGCATATAGATTTCAGATACGTTTTTTTTCTCTTATCCAACTGTAGCCATAAAAATATGTAGAAAATAGAGAAATGCATAAATTTGGTGGACTGCGACAGAGACTATCTTGTTCTTGCGTAGCCATGGCTATGTTATGGCCACATCTACTCTTTAAACAACACCAAAACAAATCATAATAATATAGTTAGGATTTGGGAGTTGGGACGACAGTGTACACTGTACATGGCTTGTCTCCAACCTCCATGGCTCTCTTCCACCATCACCAGCCTCTCTTCTCCCAAACCCACCATCTTCCCCAATACTCATTCCCTCAAGCTATTCAAAATCTTATCTTCTTCCCAAAATGATCCAAACCCATTTGAAAATAAGCAGATTCCAGATAAAGTCAGGATTGCAATGGAGAAGGCCAAAGAGTACAAGAAGAATAAAGGGCTTGCTGGTGCTAATGGTGGGGACAAGAAAATTGGGGACAGTGGAGCAATTGCAGGAGGTACTTTCTTTGGACATTTTAGGGATTAGGGAGATTATCTATTGAGGATTGATTGTTACTCCATTGGTTATGAGCTTATTGATTTGAGAAATGCTGTTTGTCTGCCAGATTTTTTGCATTTTATATTTTGTGTTATGTAATATTGCTTGTTTTGTAAAATTTAACCTAGAAAATGTAGTGAAACATGTTCTTATTCTAGGCTTAGTTGTTTTAGTTGGAGATGGTTCCCAGTAATTAGTACTCTCTCCGTCCACTGTACATGTGATCATTTTGATGGAACCATTCTTAGATTACAATTATACTTTTTAAGTAAGTTGTAACCGCTTGATTTTGTCACTACAATGATACATGATGAATGTCGAGCATGAATTAATGTTTGCAGAAAGTAAAACAATATGGGACTTATTTTGGGATAGAGTGGGCAATGTCTAACTGCCCTTTATTTTTTAAGTAATCAAGTGATTCATTGACTATCTTTATAATTCGAAGTCACTTGCAAGAAGGATCTATAATAGGATTTTAAGGCTGTTTGATAATTAGTTAGCATTTCCATGCTTGATTGTTATGTGAGTTGAATCTGGCATATGCATTCCTTTCTAGGTCTCAAAGGAGGAAAATTTGGAAATGGGTCTGTGGACAAAAAAAAAAGATTGATAAGAAAGATGAACTTGAACTAGTGATTTTCTCTTTTCCAGTATTGATTTGATGGCGCTTAATTTTGCAGATAAGAAGAGTAGCGGGAGATTGCCAGCTGAGGCGATTTCCATTTCGGACCTTTTTTCAGATGGAGACTTTCCTGAGGTAGAGATTATTGTTGGTGACCCCAGCAAGTTCGGTACTCAAACCAGGTCAAAGCCTGCAGAGATTATTCAGAATGATAATGTAGTCTCTTACAAGCCAAAGGTTACTACATGGGGGGTCGATCCTAAACCGAATGATATACCCAGTACGGTATGGTAACTATCATGAGATTACAAGTTATACACACAAAAACCATTTTTTTGTTGATTTTGTTAATTTCATTTTCTGCTTCATCTTACCAAAAGTCGAGTCAGATTAGTTTGCTCTGTCTGCTGATTTGTGTACTCAACTGCTTGTCTGAAATTTATAGTTTTCTTGAATATAACATATTTTCCCCACCAACCATATCTAATATAAACAAATTGACTTCTTTTGGAGACAAAATTTGAGTCCCAGGGATATTAAAATTGTTGATGCAATGCAATCCTTTCATTCTGTTTCAAAACTTCTTTCGGAGCATAATCTTATAAGCTACATATTTCTTACATGGTCTCTCGTATTCTTGCTTAGTTTGGTGGTGAAATGGCACCCGTTTCAGACCGTTTTCCAGATGATGACTTTCCTGAGGTGGAGATTATTGTTGGTGATCCCAGCAAGCTCGGTAATCAAACCAGGTCAAAGCCTGCGGAGATAATCCAGGAAGATAATGTAGGCTCTTACAGACCAAAGATTACTACATGGGGGGTTGATCCTAAACCGAATGATATTCCCAATACGGTATGGTAACTACCATGAGATTACAAGTTATACATGCTTCATCTTGCCAAATGCCGAGTCAGAATAGCTTGCTCTGTCTGCTAATTTGTTTCATCAACTACTTATCTGAAATTTATTGTTTTCTTGAATATAACCTTTTTACCCCACCAGTTGTATCTAAAATATATAAATATCACGCACATGAATTTAAGTTTCGTTCTCTTTTTTATCTTATCCAACTTTAAACTTAAATATATATACAAAATAGAGAAATACATGATTTGGTGGACCATGATGGAGACTATTGATAGACTATTTTATTCTTCTTCTTGCGTAGTCATGGTCATGGCGTCATCTACTCTTTACTTAACACCAAACAAAACCATAATAATATAGTTAGGACTTAGGACTGTGTACAGTAAACTGTACATGGATTGTCTTCAACCTCCATGGCTCTCTTCCCCAAACCCCACCATCTTGCCTAATACCCATTCTCTCAAGCCATTCAAAATTTTATCTTATGCTTCTTTTTCTTCTTCCCAAAATGGTCAAAACCATTTGAAAATAAGAAGATTCCAGATAAAGCCGGGATTGCAATGGAGAAGGCCAGGGAATACAGGATGAATAAAGGACTTGTTGGTGCTAGTGGCGGGGACAAGAAAATTGGGGAAAGTGAAGCAATTACAAGAGGTACTTTCTTTTGACATTATAATGTTTGGAGAGATGATATATTGACAAATGATTGTTACTCGATTCCTTATGAGCTTATTAATTTGAGGAATGCTGTTTTTCTGCCAATTTTTTTTGGCAGAGAAAGTAAAAAAGATAAAAGTTTAACATTTAATATTTTGTGTAATTTAGTATTGTTTCGTAGTATTTAACCTAGAAAATGCAATGAAATATGTTCTTATTCTAGGGTTAGTTGTTTTAGTTGGAGTTGGTTCCCAATAATTAGCACTCTCTCCATCCTCAACTAAGTGCCCGCTATACATATGCTCATTTTGATAAGGGAATCATACTTAGATTACAATTATACTTTAATTTTAAGTAAGTTTTAACCGCTTGATTTTGCCGCAAAAATGTCACATGGTGAATGTCAAACATGAATAAAATTATCATTAATGTTTGCAGAAAGAAAAAAAATATGGTACTTATTTTGGGATAGAGTGAGCAATAACTATCTGCCCTTTATTTTCTAGGTAACCGAGTGATTCATTGTCCATCTTTATGATCCAAAGTCACATGCAATTAGGATCTACAATAAGATTTAATGTTGTTTGATAATGAGTTGGCATTTCTATGCTTGATTATTATGTGAGCTGAATCTAGCATATGCATTCCTTTCTAGGACTCAAAGGAGGAAACTTGGGAAATGGGTTTGTGGAAAAAAAGATTGACAAGAAAGATGAACCAGTGGTTTCCAGTATTGATTTTACGGGGCTTAATTTTGCTGATAAGAAGAGTAGTGGGAGATTGCCAGCTGAGGTGGTTTCCATTTCGGACCTTTTTTCAGATGGAGACTTTCCTGAGGTGGAGATTATTGCTGGTGACCCCAGCAAGTTTGGTAATCAATCCAGGTCAAAGCCTGCAGAGATCATTCAGGAAGATAATGTAGACTCTTACAAACCAAAGGTTACTGCATGGGGGGTCGATCCTAAACCGAATGATATTCCCAATACGGTATGGTAACTACCCTGAGATTACAAGTTACACACACAAAAACCTTCTTTCTTTCTTTTTGTCGATGTTGTTAATTTCATTCTCTGCTTCATCTAGCCAAAAGTCGAGTCAGATTAGTTTGCTCTGTCTGCTAATTTGTTCCGCAACTGCTTATCTGAATTTAATAGTTTTCTTGAATATAACATTATTTTTACCACCAATTGTATCTAATATATAGAATTGACTTCTTTTCTTTTCTTTTTTTATATATATAAAAAATTGAGTCCCAGGGATGTTTGGAATTGTTGATGCAATGCAATCCTTTCGTTCTGTTTCAAAACTTCTTTTAGTTCTTTTGGAGCATAATCTTATAAGCTATGTATTTCTTACATGGTTGCTTGTATTCTTGATGCTTAGTTTGGTGGTGAAATGGCACCCGTTTCAGACTCTTTGCCAGATGATGACTTTCCCGAGGTGGAGATTATCGTTGGTGACCGCAGCAAGTTTGGTAATCAAACCAGGTCAAAGCCTGCAGAGATAATCCAGGAAGATAATGTAGGCTCTTACAAACCAAAGGTTACAACACAACAATTAGATCCTAGACCAAATGATATTCCCAATACGGTATGGTAATTACCATGAGATTACAAGTTATACACAAAAAAATACTCTTTTTTTGTCAATGTTAATTTCATTCTCTGCTTCATCTTGCCAAAAGTCGATGAAGATTAGTTTGGCCTGTCTGCTAATTTGTTTCATTAACTACTTGTCTGAAGTTTAAAGTTTTCTTGAATTTAACCTTTTTTCCACCAATCTGATTTAATAAAAAGTAACTGACTTCTTTTAAAGTCCAATGCTGTTTATATATGTTAACTTTGGTGTCGTGTAGAAGAGGATTTGGCATAACATGCTTGACACATCTAATAAAATGAACGTAATGAGTGTCTTTACTAAAAAAGACACTGTGGAAGCTGAGTCCCAGGGATATTGAAACTGTTTATGCAATAAAAACCTTTAATTTGTTCTGTTTCAAAACTTTTTTTGGGTGTAATCCTATTAGCTATGTATTTCTTACATGGTCTCTCGTATTCTTGGTTTTTAGGTTGGTGGTGAAATGGCTCCCGTATCAGACCCTTTTCCAGATGATGACTTTCCTGAGGTGGAGTTTATTGTTGGGGACGCCAGCAAGTTTGGTAATCAAATGACGTCAAAGCCTGCAGAGCAAATCCAGAAAGATAATGCAGACTTATACAAACCAAAGGTTTCTACGTGGGGAGTCTTCCCTAGACCGAAAGACATTTCCAAGACGGTACTGTAACTACCATAAGGCTACGAATTATATACACTGGAACCGGACATATTTTGTTGATGTTGCTAATGTCATTATATGCTTCATCTTGTTGAAAGTTGGATCTGTTTCATAATTGCTTGTATGCAATATACTTTTAACAATAAAAATATACAGTGATTTCTTTAGAGTCCAATGCGATTTGTATGTGTTAATGAAATTCTTCGTTCTGTTTTTCTAACCTTATCAGTTGTCTATTTCTCACATGGTCTCTCGTATTCTTGGTGTTTAGTATGGTGGTGGAAGAACTATTCGCCCTGGAGATGTGCTTGAAACAGCAGAAGTTAGAGCTGCTAAAGCGGCAAACACGAGACGATTAGTTACCGAATACAAGAAATCAATAGGCTTTTATATCGATCCAAAGCTGAAGTCTGAGTGTCAGAAGGTAATCCTCAAATAGAATAGTAGCTTTTTCCTCAAGAGTCGAACATAAAGGTCAGGGTTACACCTTAAGCTTGTACTGATGTTTTCTATAACTTTTGCAACATAAAATAGATAGCGCTTCTATTTATTAACTGATTTAAAAGCTATTATTAGTGACATATTGTTTCATATTTAATTACAATCAAATATACGGGCCCGGAAGATAGAATCCTTGATTAATGTCATCCTGAACAATTTGTTCTCCAATTGAAGTTGTAAGATAATAAGTTTACCTCATATGAGCATCTAAATATTTTAAAACTTGCAGTAGCATCTTAAATAGTTGTGTGTAATGCTTAGTTGAGCATAGTGTGAGTATTGCAGAATAAATACATGAAAGGACGAGAATATTATACAAGACTGAAAACTTTTCATTTTCTTAAGCGAGCTTGATATATGGTTAGAAAACTCTCAAATGTTGCATGAACATGAAAAGAGTTGTTTACTGGATACTTAATAATTTTTCTCTATCTTTTTCGTGTTAGTTCAGGCACGTAGCTTTCAGTCAAGAACTTTATGCAAACTGATTTTCCTGAGTAATTCAAGTGTTTCTGACTATAGGTGTTGGAGGACGGTGACTCTTTGATGGATTCAGGAAAGCTTAAGGAAGCTATACCATACTATCAACAGGTTATGGATAAGATGGTATTTCAGGTAATTTTATCAAAGATATGTTATCTCTTTTCGAATTTGATTTGTCAAAGTAGTTCTAATTAATCTTGCTCTCTCTCTCTCTCTCTCTCTCTCTCTCTCTCTCTCTCTCTCTCTCTGTGTGTGTTTTAAAAAGCGTGCCTAGGCGCACTTGAGCACGAAGCCCCAATTTTGATCTTCGCTTTGTGAAAAACCTAGCGGCTTCAATGAAGCTCCACAAATCCCGCACTTTTGTTGTTTTTTTAGTTAAGATTCATTGTAATTATCATTTACTTTATTTTGGAAATAAAAACTATTTTACAACATTTCATCAACTTCTAAACATCACGGTTGCATAAAGTTTAACATTAACAACAGTTACGAGCTTCAAGCCTTCAACAATTCCATACGTGAGAATTGATCCAATTTCATTGAGCAATATAAATGAATGGCTTATTTGAAGGATGAAAGGTGAATCTGATGGCGAGGATAACCTAGTTTTTATAGATGATAATCTAGCGTTTGGTGATGTTGCCATGGCTTTGGGGTTGGAGAACCTACGTGTTTTACTAGATGGCCAAGACAGCAAGCCCCATTTGCACCAAAACATCTACTTCTACATCAAAATCAACTACTCTCACAAGTTCAAGAATGCTTTGACTTGAATACGAAGAGGATGAAGGGGAATGCTTATCATATGAGAAAGATAACACTTATGATTCAGATGATGATATTACCTCTTTTCATGATGATCATCATCATGACTATTAAATTTATATCTTCTTTTTTCTTTTTTCTAAAATGTAGAGTTGCCAGTGTGGTACTTGTTAGAACACACACACACACAGAGAAATGATACATCTTTTCGAACTTTAGCTATGTTACTGTTATCTTACTTTGTCGTACAAGTTAACATGTATAGGATCGTCTATAGCTTATCGCTTTTCTTATTCATATTTGTAAAGTTTCTTTTGTGCAGAGTGAACTCCATGGATTAGCTGCTTTGAAGTGGTCTATTTGTCAAGATTCACTTCTGAGGTATTGCTTTTCTATGATAACTATTGGAAAATTAGAACCCAGCTAAGGTATGGAAGTACTAATATGGGTCCCAAATTTTATTTGTTTGATGTGTTCTGTGATATCTCTGTTTTTGTATTGTATTGCGATGCTTATGTTATGAGCAGACATCGACCACCCTACATGGTTAGGGTGGCTGATGCAAGGTATTACACATTTCATGCATGGTTTGAAAGATTGGGAGCATGTAGTAAATTGATTTTATGTAAAATATGGTTATTAATAGTGTTGAAATATAAAAAAAGAGCCAAAAGTTATGGATATTTGTGCTATGCTAACTAACAACTTTGCTGCAAAATTACCATGGCATTGGCGTAAATGTATGGTTAGTAACTTGTAAGTGTGACCTTGATGTCACGAGTTTGAGTGAGGAAGCAGTCTGAAAAACTAGAGCAAATTACATAACTGATCATTTCCAATCCATTGTTTTAAAATCCGAATAAGAGGTCAAACCAATGTATTGAACAAGTTATTATTTCAACTATTTGAGCCAGCCGAATCACCTAATGAGGTAGCTACCCAAACATGGTAGGATATTCGTGTTCTAGGCTTGCCCTTTGTTTCACTCCATTGTGTTGTTCCGACATAAACTCATCTGTACATTCCCTTCATTTTTTTTCTGCAGTATATGTCCTCATGGGAATGCAATCTGAGTTGCTCAAATATTCTTATTTCTTATCAGTAATGGCGTCTTATATTGCCTCCTGAAAGTGAAAGATCTGATATTTGTTTCCTTTGCTCATTAAATTGATATCGTACTGTTGCGGTGATTTACAGGCATAATGAGGCTCGGCGTATGTATGAGAGGCTTAGGACTCATCCAAATGACGCAGTTAAAAGGAAAGCGAGGCATTTTGCATCCAGTTTTGAGGTAAAACAATAGAACTGCTGTGGAAATCAGTTGGATTAAGTAAAAACTGCATGAAGTCCCAAAATTAACCAAACGTTGTGTGGTTGAAAATCTTTTCCGCGAAAAACAAGAGAGACAAATGGAGTCATGCAAATGAGGGCAAAGATTTTCAAGCACACAACATTTGCAGATTTGAATATGCAAAATATGAGAGAAATCACAATAATAATTTCCCAACCAGGCTCTCTAACATCTCTTCCCAAAGTTAAGGCAATTGCCTAGATGCAGAAGAAGAAAACCCAGAGAAACTGGATTAGAGCTATAGTTGTGTAGCAAATCAGGCCCTTTGTAAGAAATAGATCATCTAAATTAAACTAGCATCTATAACATGAACAGAGTACACATGAATTAGTCTAGGTGTTTTGTTTTCGGTTAAGGTTAAAAAATCTGAGGGTTCAGGCTTCAAGAACAAAGAGAGTGATACTTTGTGAAATATAAGAAACTGTAATATATTTTTCTTTAATATATTATCTGATGATATCGATATTCGATGATGGTAGGCCATGACAATGCTGAAGGTTAATAGCTCAAGTTTTCCACTAGTGAAGCCAGGATACCAGAAATATTTTGATGCATTTGTTCCAGAAGAAACCATCAACTACTCTCTGCAAGTTGGTGAAGTTGATGAAGGGGCATTCAATCAAGCCCTACCTTATCTCATTTTTCTTCTTTCTCCCATTTTTACAGTACTTTTATTGGCAATTCAGAAAGGAAATAATGTACATTAGGAACTCACAGACATACAAAATAAATAAACCATGATTGTCGTTTGTAAATGAATACTTGTTAAATATAACGCGAAAGCAATTATTTGTATTTGAACTTACGACCTCTACTTGAGAAGTGTGACACCTTAACCATCCTTTTACTTGCTTTGACTCTCATTTCTTTTGTGTTTTGGTGTCCATGCAATTCAATGTGCAGACCAATTCGATGGGGTCTTGTTCTGGGTAGCATTTAAGTTCCAGTAGCGGGAGATAGACGAATATGTGTAGCACTTGGCCTGGTGCGAGATTCTGCTTCATATTGGTCTTGTAAATAGGAATGAAGCTCTCCTTACGTACACTCATCTTTGTTTTACAATTTGTCTTGTAGTTGGTTGTTGTTCATGACTTCATGTATTGTGGCGATGACTGAGTCACTTAACATCTTTGATGGCGGTATCACTACTCAGGCAGGGAACATAAGTTGGGAGCTCACCATGTTAATCAAGTGTACGTATGGGTGAGTCACAGGTCGGTGCACTTATTTGTTCCCTCCAACTCAACCTTTGTTTGTTACCTAGAAAGCCACGCTCCCTCCCGTCCCCCGTGGACCCCACCACCTCAGCATGGCGAGAATTGCGTGACGTCTGCTTTTGGGTTTACTCCTACTTGGCCCATACCTTCACATCTTATCACATTTTCCCCACATCCATCTCCAACCCTCCGATCCTCTGACCCTTTCATCAGAAACCCACGTGTCTGGGTCCCACTCCTACCCTGACTCCTCACGATCAGACACACCCAGGCCCTGCCTCCCCCCGTAATGGAGAAATTCACCAGAGTAATCGCACAGTAGATGTCACCGACACGTGTCTGGTACCATTTCAAAAACACTGGATTAAAGATTTTAATTGCCTCCCGCCATGTTACCGAAGAGGCGCCAAAAGGTCAGATGGCATTCGGGTTGATGCACCCTCGCCCATTCTATATAATCTTCGGTATAGGGCATAAAATTTACTCTTTTTGTTTTAAAATACGCGTCTTGTTTGTTTATATTTTTTGTTTCTAAATGAATATCATGTATCTATTTTTAGATTATTATATTATTGTTTTTTCATGACTATCTTTATCACTTATGCATTACATGAACTGCACGTGGATAAATCTAAACTGCACATAGGGAGTAGGTGGAAAAGTGAAGGTAGTATTGACAACACATTAAATTATCTGATAATTCTTAATTTTTACAAAAATAAAAACATGACACATATTTTGAGACGGATGAAGTATTATCTTTTTAGTGATTATATTCATTCCAAAAATTTCACATTATTGCAAATCCAATTGTTTTGGATTGATAAATACATATTGGAACCCATCAATAATTAAGTTGGAATTTGGGTATCCGACAGGTGGAATCTGCTTTGTCAAATCTATGTTATAGTGTTTATTTTAGTGAGCATGAGTATAATTCAATAATTCTTATTTTAAATTAAGTTAGGAGGGTTTGTGACACTTTTTATAATAAAAAATTGTATCCAACCTCGAGTTCGACCAGATTAGTCCGTGCTGATCTACTAGGTGCGACCCTTGTTTGGGTTGTTCCTGTTTAGTTCTTTTTTCCTTTCCTATATTTACCGCGCACACAAAAAAAATGCATTTAAGCTCTGACATAAAGCTAAAATTTTGTTGGTATTCAAATTCCCTATTTATAATTATTAAGTAACAATCAAGACAGATTAGACCAAGCGGGTTATGTGTTTTAATTTTTTTTAAAAATATCGGGTTCGATTCTCTCTACTAGCGGTATATAGTGGGTTATTTAGACTTATAGGAGAGAGTTATCTCATGTTGTATTGCTTAACAGTAAATTGTTTTAGATAAAACTTGTTTAAGTCTTGCGTGCAGACTTAATACTATACTTTTTTTTTTTGTGAATCACTTAAAATTCGTTCTAACTATATAATAATAATAATAATTATTAAATAGTTCATTTGTTTTTTTTTTTTTTGAGGTAATGAGTGGGGCAATCCTGTTTGCGAGCCCAAAATTTCTCTTTCTATTTATAAAAGGCGGGTACTAAATGTTTTTAGTGCCAAAACATCTAAAGTAGGTGACTCCACCAAAAGCCTCAAAAGTGATCTTTTACACCACTACAAATAGTTCATTTGTTAACAATGAGAGATACACGTGTATGAGTTTATAAAGAAAGAAGAATTAAGTTTGTGGAGATAGACTTGTGATCGTTTCTAGTATCACATTATCATGCTTATAGTATGAAATATTTATTATTCACGAAAGTTTAGGTGAAATCAAATTAAATGATTGTCATTGCAAGGACTAAATTAAATGTTCCTAGTAAATTTTCGGCCATCTCAACAAGATTCCAAGTACTTACTAAAGTCTTCCTTTTATCTTATCAAGTTAGTAATGTACTATTTGAAATGTATATGTTATTGAACTTCAAGTTAGCTTTTAAAATTAAAGAGTGAAAATAAATTTATAGGTTTGATAGGTAAGATATATATATTAATGAATTAATTGATTGAGATTTTCTACATACGTCAAGACATTATAAATTTTTATGAACAAAAGTGTTTAAAGATAAAAACTCGTCAAAATCATGATTAAGAAAAACCGACAGCAAATACATTGATCACATTAGATCAAACCATATTCACATTCAATGATTGTTTTGAAATTTTTTATGAGATTTTGGTTTGTTAGATTTTTTTCTTAATGAATTGTTGGAATCAATACAACTATACGTATCTAAATTCAATAAATAAAATTTTGTGGAAAATTATTACCGCCAAAATGATGAACTTTCCGGCAAAAATATAAACATTTTGATGAAATTCTTAATTGACCAGATGACTCTTGAATTGTATAAGGTAGTCTAATGTTACAAAAAAATAGTTTAAGATGGCTCAATATTGAGAGTCACAAGTGTAAAAGTACCTTAAATTTTGAGGAAAAAAATTACCACTGAAATGATGAACTTTCTTGCAAAAATATGAACATTTTGACGAAATATTTAACTGACCAAGATGACTCTTGAATTGTACAAGATACTCATACTCTAATGTTATGAAAAAAATTTAAGATTGCTTAATATTGAGAGTCACAAGTATAGATGTGTCTTTTGCAAGGATAAAATTAACATTTAAAAGAAAACAATCAAATCATGTGTAGTGTACATGATCATGGAGAGTCAAAATCCGTCAAACTTAATTGACTAATATGTTTACAATAAAAAAAACTCATGTTTAGTTTTGTTATTAATCTTATCTTATATATAATTTTCAAGCACCACCTCAATTGAGTGACACGTGTCACTTTCAATTTTAATTGA
>JAYMTE010000417.1:0-18502 GCA_036897545.1 Pelargonium fulgidum
GGTTTATTGTAATTGATATGCATTGATCATATGTGAGATTTCAACTCTCGCGTCAAAAATGAATAACAATGTGCAACGGTACTGATAATTACTTAAAATTTGTGTATCTTGTTTTTTCCTTCTTATCTTGTTAGATTGTTCCAATTTTGCAGAAGAAAATCATAAATAATTTCAATTCAAGCTTTGCGTGTCTTATTAAAAATTTTAAATTCAACAAAATACCGTTAAACACGACAACAAAATGACATTTCTGTCAATAGCTCAACCTAAAAGTGTACATCAAACTCTTCCATAGTTCTACTTGTACAGTATGAACAAAGAAATGGATATGGTTGGAGAGTGACCAAAGTGACCATCTAATCTTGATAATGTCTTTTGGTTGTGTGTTGAGTTGGTGAAATATTTTCATATCATGTGGTTGGTCGGAGGATCGGACGACTCCCAATCTAACACCCATCATTTGTGTTAGGTCTGACCCCACCTCACCTTACCCAGACACAAGCAATGCTCATCTTACTCCTGCCCACGTGGCGCTTCCTAGTTGGCTAAAAAGATATCGTATCCAACACACCCTGTGGCCGGGACCACCTCAGTATCTGCGTCTCCGTCATCGGACGTCACACGTAGGATCACACAAACACGACAAGCCATCTGATATGTAGCTACGAAATGTGGGCTCCATATATCATTTCTCATGTGAATCATTGTTCTTTTTTTATCCAACCATATCACTACATGCCGTCTTCGTTTATTTTGGTGCAATTTCGGTAGTTCTTGTTTAACAAAACTGGAAATTGGATCATACCGAGGTTTGAAACTCAGATTTCCGACACCAGCCTAGAGAGTTGTATTTTCCAACATGTTAAAACACATTTATAAAGATGGATGTCACATTTTAGGATATAGTAGTATGTCCTAAAAATATCACTCAGATGGAAGACGTTTTTAAATCAACATATTAATGAAATATATACTAACTAGTCCTTGAAGATATCAAGCCTCGTGCTACACCCTGACACTGAGCCTTGGGCGAAGAAGCTCGCAATGCGACACCAAGACTAGACATGGGGAAGTCCATGCAAGCGTATACCCAACAAGCACGAGGAAGCTTTACCCTCACAGAGTGCTGCAATGCCAAGGTTTGATCATCACAACGCCAAGACCAGAAAAGAGAGAGTCAAGCTCCCACACATCATGTACTTGAAAAGATGTCAGTTATTTTACTATTCAACTCATTGAGACATTATACCAACATGATAAACTTTTTTAAAAGTTACTCTCAGTTAAATCCGAGAGATAAATAGAGTCTTGAAATCCGATTGATTGCCATGAATATAAGCATAGTCCATCATTACTTCCTGTCAATTTCATGACCCTGGGGATCTCATTCTTAACTTCTCCAAACTCAAGGATGATTTCTTTATCATTAATGGAAAGAATCTCATTCGTATTTAATAGCTTTCAACAAACAAAGACTATCATGGTTGGTTACACACGTCATTCTTTCTTCTCGGCAAGTAACTTTCATTTTTCTCAATATATATATGGTTGAAAAGGAATAATAAAAGTTAACTTTCTCAAGTAAATCTACATATAGAAGCTGTCAATTTGTTCCATTAATATTTATATGGAGATGACTTGTGACATATGATAGCATATAATTTTACCAAATGACTTTGTTCAACTTGATAAATTGATCATGTATCACTCTACAAGCAGCAAGAGTCCAACAAGACGAAGTAAAACGAATTTGTTCATATGCAAAATGATTAAGTACTCCAAATCCGATTAAAACCATCCGAACAGAATCATGCAGGATTTTTTTGGGTTATCGGATAAAATTCAAATCTTTAGTGAAATATGAACGGATTTGTACAGTGCAATCCAACCCAAAAGGAGTTGGGGCCGTATTTTGAGTTTTATGGAAAATGTGCTGATTTGTGAGGATTTGCCCTATCCAAGCAAGCATCTTTTAAGATAAAACTGATCCAGTCCGAAAATTGGTATGATTGAATTTCTTATGCATGTAGGTTCGCATCAAAATTGTCAGCTGTAAGTCCAACTACTCTGGTACATGGTCAAGTTAGAGCTTGTCCTGTGGTCTTAGGTTTCATGGGAAGACAAGATGCTACCAACTAAATTGAATGTTTTCATGGAAACACCAACAGGTGTTTGGTCTAAGGCACTTTCATGGGTAGTTTGTCTCTTGGGTTCTGTAATGGTACATGCTTGACCCAAGAAGATAGATCAGAAAGGGTTTGGAGCCCATGATTCCTAACCAGAGCTCCTATGTGGAGTATGAAGGGCAATTTGGCCATTATGTTACATACAATTCTATTTCCTACAACCAGAGATTCACAAATCCACTTCCAGAGTCACAAAGTAGCTACAAGCTATCTGTTGATATTCTTCAACACAATCCTTACAAATATATTCTTTTGTAATAGCCATAATGTTTGACAGAAAACAAGTGGTATAAGCAAACCAAGAAAGTGTGAAATGTTAGAATAGAAAGATGCAGACCTAATGGGAGCAACTCCAGACATGCTACGCTACGCCATACATTCTCTACTCCTATACTACGCCCCAAATGCAAACCTGAAAAAACACAGAAACGCAAGAAAATGTGTTACATAAACAGGAAATCATTCTTCACATATGATGTTTTTTATCTACTTATTAATAAACGGGATTCCAACTACAATATGGTTTTTCTTGTCAGTGTGTAATGGTTTTTGCTCATGTTGTGGTATGGTTGGGAAAGCAGATTGGTCCTATATCCAATAAAACAAGAGCACTATTCGATTAACTGTCAATTTTTTTGGGCTCGGTAATAGGAAACATATTAGTTTCGCAATACTTCAGGAACATGAATGAACATAAATAAAGCAAAACCAATACCTGAAGTACTTGCCGTTCCATGTTCTCTCTAGCTTGCTATTTATGATACCGTGGAACTCCTACTCTTTTCCTCAGTAGATGAATTTCATAAGCTTTTTCATCAAAGTTGCTTTTACAACTCTGGCAAGCACTTTCTGATCTTCACCCAATGTAGTATACCAGTCTGACTCCAAAAATTACTTTCTGACATACTAGAAACCACTCTTAAGAGGTATAGTTTGCTAATTTTATACTCCAATAGTTATCATCGGCAATCATAACAAAGACACTATGAATGGAAAACAAAACAAGTATAGAACCAAGTAACTTGGAGAATTGAATCTTGAAGAAGATCTTGAAAACTGAATAGATCCGCTAAAACTTCCAGCAGTATTGGTCACTGGTGCAGTAGTAGGTACAGGAACGTTCTTGCAAGATCCAAATGGGGCTCCCGCCTGCAATAAACCGTCAACAGTTTGCTTTACAAACAATTTTATGTTTAAAACATGACACCAAATGCAAAAGTATGTGTACAGGCTTCCAAGAATAAAAACATCAGGTATCTTAATCAAACCAATCATCAAAATGTTGCAAGTATAAGGAGAAGGATGTGGCTAGCTGTAGTTAGAACAAATTCCATAAGATGCCGTGTCAATATTTCAACTGACAAAATTTGTTTTCATTAAGTCTGTAAAGCCGTCACCCTTATCCCAGAACATTCTCACCAAATTAAGTTTTTGATCCTACATTGGCTCTCATTGTTAGACTTGCTTGCTTGTATAGTTTAAAGATTAGTTTAAAGCAGTTGACATGCTCTAAACCCAGAGAAGTCCAAAAGATTCAGTCATAATTTGCATGAAGGAAAAAAACCGATAAGAATTTCAATCAGTAATTCTGCTCTTTACAATGTGTATGACATTGGATTCAAATAAACAAAACAAAGAAGATACACAACAAAAACCATAAAATGGAATGTAGTATGCTAGAAAGCAATAGGTCACATTAAAATAGTAAATAGTATAACAATAGGGAAATTGAGATTGAAGTTGCAACCATACAAACATGTAATTTGGACAAACCTGGCAGGCAGTGATAGTATAACACCCACACAGTCCTAGGCCATTCATTCTATCCACTGCGTCAAAAGCGCCACCTCCATCGCTCCTCTGCATTATTGCCCCACAGTTAGTTCGTTAAATCGGAAAATTCATGACTATTTGTTTCTTATCCACAAGCGAGAACTACAATACCATGTAAAAATTAACTGCCAAAAAGTTGGGCATTCTATTGCCTGCTGCTTTGTAACAAGTACCAACCATCTCAATAAGCGGGGTTGAATGCAATTTGCAAGCTTCCGCCTGAACTGGATAAGTTGGGAAGTAATTCTGGAAAAAAAGGGCCGCATTTCTTGAATTAAGAGGTCCAGACTCTTTTCTGTTTGGACATGAGCCTTTTTTCACACCGGGATCTCCAGCTGAAACCGAAAACAGTTATTGGATACTACTCAAAGCTACCAAAATTATCAATACTACACAAAACTTACCCTCGTTTTCCACCATGTACTTCCATTGATAAGCAACACCTTCTTCCGCTTCCTTTGAAGCAACGGATGTGAAAACAACAAGTCTTGTATTTCCTTGCACCATATCCGTAACAATGGGCCAATCTTCACCCTTTTTCGGCATCTTGGAAACAGGATACCAATATTTGTCCAACCCGGCACTGGCAAACAGGTTTGTCAGCCGTTTAGGAGTGTGCACATAGTCTTCAATGATAATGGTCACAATCTCAGATGGATTCTCGGTCAAGAATGCTTCCACTTCCTTTAAAGTGTTAATTGCAGGTTGCTAAGTACAATCCCCAAAAAAAAAAAAAAAAACTTCAGAAGCTACTCCACAGTACTACCGTGCAAAACAACATTACAATAGCAAAACTGTTGAAGAGAAAAGAATACTTACAAATGCAGTGAAGTTGAAACATTGCCCTCGAAATGAATGGCATAGCCAAATATCATCATTGAAATCATACATATCCAGCATCAGTCCCCTCACTCCATTCTAAAGAATAACCATTAAACAAAGAAAAACAATAGATCATTCACTAAAGGGAGAGAAAAACACACAGAAACAATTTCATTCTCTTTTCTTTTTTTCTTGTTCTTAGAACAGTTTGTACATAGCCCCAGCCACATATTCTCAAATGGAAAATTTAACATTTTGAATATCTTTTTGCATAATTTTCCCCAGTTTTCTCAGCAACCAAACACTGAATTGACCGAAAACAGAACATGATTAAGAGAAAGGAGAAGAAGAAGGCCACCACATACCCTCAACTGATTAGTAACACTGTCCTCCTGATTGAAAAATGTCAGCCTCTGAACACCGGGCAGAGGCGGCGCATCCACAATGGAGAAGGAATTGTGGGTCACCAGCCATGTATACTTGTTGAAGGGCAACCCACCAATCTACACACAAATTACCTCAAACCCATTATCAAATTTGGCTCAAAACCCAAAACCCAGATCATAAATTCCTCAACTTTAGCTCAAATTAACAAACCCATAACCAAAAAGAAGAGGACAAGAAGCTCACCAGAGAGGTGGGCACGATGGCCTGGCCTCTGGTGCAGATGGGTTGGTTTTTACCCAGAGCAGGACAGTTCCCACAGTAGAGACCTGCCCCACAGTCCGTGGGAGAGGCACAAGACTCCAGAACCTGCGAATTGCGTGAAAATTCAGAGAAAGGAATCGAAAGCTGTACGGATCTTGAACAATCAAAATGTAAAGAGAACCTGGCAGTTGCCGTTGGAGCAAGCAGAGGAAGTGGAGACGAAGAAGATGAGGAAGAGAGAGAGGTGAGCAATTGCGGAGGGTCTGCATAGGAAGCTAAGATGGTCCGCGAGACACGCCAACATGGCCAATTCCCAGGCAGAGAGGAGCAAAAGCTCGGTTCCTCTTGAGAGAAATGACCAGAGAGTAGAGGTTTTTGGGGATTTAACGCGGGCTTCATTAGCTTACCACTATGACATCAACTTTAATTTTCCCCGTTTTTTGAGGTAACCATCACTTTCCTTTTATCTTCTGTAATCATTTTGGAGTTTGCTGTCTTTGTTAAGTGAGCTTTTGTAATTTATCTTAATTTAATTATATGTCATGCACAAACTAGAATGAGCTAAGTGGTTTAAGCGTGTTAGATTATCTTTGAAGTCTCAGGTTGGAATCCATTGTTGACGGTATAGAGTGAGTTATATGGGTTTAAAGAAAAGAGCTACAACATGTGTCTCCGAGTATTAGGTTACATTTTTACGCCATGAGTTTAAAATCATCACAAACAAGAAATGTGTCTTCAAACGAATATAACACTCCTCACACCTAGACCAAAAACTTGTTGGTTTCCATCGTACTTGACGTAGCTTTCATGAATCACGTTCACCCCAAAAATTCTATGCGCACCAAAACTGGCTTCAAACCATGACCAAACCTGTAAAGTTACAAACTTAGATCCTCTAAAACACTCCATCACAATTGATGGACTCCCCTTTCTCCGTCTCTCGCACATTGAGCGGGATGCAACTCTAGACTATCAAGTTGCGACTCTAGTATCTTTAAGAAAATTCCATGAAGCTTCCAAAATGTAGGGTACTATTATATCCATATTGCACCCCCTACAGTTAACACTTGACAACAAATTAATTCATACATTTGCATTATTGTTGTCTCTAATAGTTATACATTATTAGAGTTATGAATTGAATCCAAAACTTGTTTTACTTGGATAAACTGATAAACCCCCTAAATGCCTCAACTAATCATAAGCTCTCACTAGCAGGATAGGCAATATTTATGTGATATGGTTTGACAATTATAGTCAAGGCTTCAATCTTTTTTCCTTTTTTTAAAGGATGTTTCTATGTCAGTGATTTGATTTTCATATATTTATTTATTTTTGTCGTTTTAAAGCTTTAGTTTTGGCCCACTTTGAACTTTTCCTTTTTATCTACATCCCTCACGTGGTAGGGTAGGTTTGCCATTAGCTCTGTTGGAGTTGGAGAGTTGGTTTTGATTTTCTGCAAATTATTGCTCACTCAAATGATATGATCAAAACAAACACATGCATTTCTGGCCTATAATGGACATTTCAGATTCTCCTCTAACAATAATCATGCACATTTAGCTTACAACAAGCCTCCAATTTATGTTGCAAATAAAGTAACAAACTTTTTTAAATGCTAACTTTGTGTGGATTTGTTGTTCGTGTTCAAACATCTAACACAATTTAAACATGTAGTGATGGTGCAACACACAATCAACCTTCAAATTATTCTTTATCAATCTGAATCCAAAAAAAATACTAACTGAAATTACTACCTCAAATGAGATACACTAAAAGCCTACTTGCATTGGGTATGGATGGATAAAATATTAGAGACAGAAATTTGTGGGTCTCACTCAAATGCTATCAATATCATAAATGTCTAGTTGAAACTTGAAATGATGGTGTCTATTATAGACTTAACATGTGTTCATATTGAATTTAACTGCAACAAACCTAAGATCAACTAATAACTAAATTTGAAGAAAAACAAGAGGTTAGGGGCTCTAGGGGAGGCAAATATGAAGAAAAAAATGCAGGAGGCTTCCAATAATCAGAATTGGCATTGATTGATGCATTCACCTATAAAAGAATGACAAATTTTAAATGTGATGGTTAAATTTAATGGCTCAACTTAAGCTAGCTTCTTGGCACGGCCACTTGAAGGAGCACAATCCTCTTTCTTTGACCCAGGTGCCTCGGGCTTCCTAGCCCAAGCAGGAGCTCTGTCTGGCTCATAACGGTAGTCGTAGAAAAGCTCCTCGCCTGCACAGATACGTTCCTTGGCAAATATGCCCACCCTGTGATCCCCCGCAACCATAAGTACCTGCAAGAAGACGATTCAATGAAATGGAAATGGGAACCCCCTCCAATGTCTTGCATGTTTCCCAGGAATATCTAGACGTGTAACTTTTCCGAACATGGATCAGATTGGATTATCAAAAAAGCTAACACCATGTGTGATACAGTCAGTGTTTAGTTGTTTACCTTTGCATAGCAGTTTGGATCTGGAGAATGGTTAGCAAACTTCAATTTGTCCCCTTTTCTGTATGCATCGAGAACAAACTACACCAGACAAAAGTTCCTAATTTATATTATGTATTTATAGAAAATAAAATAAAACAGAGGAAATGCATCGCACAATCCAGGAGTGTAACGAGTATTTGATTAGTCTACCATGCAAGGCCATGCGTCATCAACAAATTATCCCAATCTAGAGTGATTGGTAATGTTAAGTCCAGACTATGAATACATAATGTTAAGGTAGTCCAAGGGTGGGTCAGAGTCAGTTTTCACTTGAGTTCTAGATAGTTCATAAGGTAGATTAGAGAGGGTCGTGTGGAGATCGACTCCGAAGTCAATTCGACAGACACTCTACATTGTTCTTATACTTCAATGCAATGAAGTATTTTTCACTTTCTTTTTTTGTGTATTCTTCTCATTTATGCAGAATTACATCTCCAATCTAGAGACTGGGGATTAGTCTTTGTTACTCGATGATCAAATAATTGTGATTGGTTGCGAAACCTACGCCCAGATTTATTCAATACTTGATTAGATTAGATCATTAAATTAATCATCCATCCTTCGAATGGCCGAAACCATTACTTTGACATCTCTTCCCTATGGATAAAATACTCTAATTTACCATATACTTGTAAGACACCATGTGGTTGCGGTTTAGTTATTCAACACTTGCCTGATCATTCAGATTGAAAAGAAATGATGAATTCTCTCGGTCATATATCTTCCCACGTTTGTCTGCTTCCCGATGTGAAATCAGCTCCCCAGTATACTCTCCAAGATATTCATGCTTGCCAACACTATTCTGGAGAGCAACAAATTTATTTAGCAAAAAGAGAATATAACCAATCACGTTGAAGGTGTCAAATCTGAAAACTACCTTCAAAAAGGCTCCCCAACCAGATACATCAGATCGTCCAAGCAAGACCTGCATGCATTTGGAGCGTAACCCAGGTCATTATGAATACAATTCACAAACGACACATCCATTTTTCATCACAATATCAGTTTAGCACCATCAAGTTAAAAACCAAAAAACAAAAAACAAAAAAAAAAACTCAGATCACTAAATACAAGGGCACAAAACACATGTTTGAACTGTACCACACAGAGGCCGCTACATATAAATATCATAAGTAATGCTCGAGTGGTAATCCAGATTAGTGATGTTAGTCTGGACATATCAGTTGGTAAGGCAGGTACTGACTAATGCACAAAATCATTCCCCAGGTCAAAAGGAAAAGAGAAAAACAGCCCGCCATAAACCTTAATGACAACACATCTAATATGCTAATGGTTAGATCACATGATATACTAATGCCTACCAGCTGAACAAGTAAATGCAATTACCTTTTGTTGTTGCTTGAGAAGAAGCTTCATATTTCTACATTCATAATTATCACCTCTTTGGCTAGGAACCCCAAGAGTACCATCACCACAACTGCAAAACCAATTTAAGCACCTCAAGCTTAATACAAATATTGAAAAGTTAAGCACGAAGAAGCACGAAGAGGCAAAATAACATAGCATACAAAGTTGACTTCCAAATGAAATATACAAAAATTAAGTGGCTCAAAGCCAAAAATTTCTGTTTCCCCCAAATTAGGCCAAATGTAGAACCGTTTGTATTCTTTCTCTTCTTTAGTTATTTGAGGTAAGATGAACCTCATCCTCATGAGTACCAGAATTCCTCAAACCAGGGCCAAAACCCAGTTTAGAAAATACAACTGCATCAGTTATTAAATTATTCATCACAAAACTGCATATTGAATGTGTTAGTGTCCAAGTCCGTTTCTGAAATTAGCATTCTGGAACTGATTTCTGAGAAAAGTACTGATCATACCTCAGCATGTTTACAAAACCTGACACTTGTTAAAACCTATCATTCCTTAGCATGAGACCTCAGTTAGTGATCTCACTGCTCTTGGAGAGCAGCGATTCCCAACAAAAACTTGGGACCATGAGGTTTTGGGTTTAGATCAGTAATCTATACATCATGCTCTGATATCGAACAAACATCAGTCTGTAGAAAAGTAGCATAATCCATCTACTAAGATATTACCCCAGCAACAATGATACACAACGGTGGATCAGTAACTGGATTATCAATTACAAACACACCTGACCCAGCAATTCCGACAAACATCTGGATCACATTCCCGGTCTGCAGCAAAGCATGGACATTGCCGACTTCGACATTGACTTTTTGCACAATGACAGCCTCTAAACCGATTCTTACAACTCTTAGGACATCTGTATGAAGAGGAAAATCATTTATAGAATAAATTTAACATAACATAACACAATGACTCCATAATCAAGAAAAAATGCAAAAGGTAGCTATTTCAGTAAATTTGCAGGTTTTCAAAAAAAAAAAAAAAATTCAGGATAAATGAATACTAGAATAGGCCAAGGGACTACTAATCTCAGTGACATTATGTAAGGGAAAAACTCACCCACAGTACTTTTCACAGCAGGTTCCATTTATCAGGCAAGGGCATTGCTTTCCACAAGCGGTTCCACAATTACATGGATTATATTGTCGGCATGGCTGATCTTTTCTCTCAGTAATCCTTTTCCTAATCGAATGGTATGCAGCAGATTTCCAAGTATACTTCAAGCGACGTACTCTACCCCTTCTACGTAAGAACTTTGATCTTCTTCGCACTTCATTATTGCTCTGCATATTATTTCAATAAAGCAGAAAAGAAAAGAGAAAGTAGTTAACGTAAGATACATAGGATATTTGCAAAATAAAAACAAGATTTAATTATAAAAAAATAAAAATCTAACCTTAGTTCCGTCCTTGGAATAGCCGTCAATAAGAGAATGTCCGGCATCACCTGCTTCATATAGCTTATTTTCTGAGCAAGTCATGTACTGAAAAACTTCCCAACATGTCTTCAAGCCACTTAAAAGGTTTCTAGAAATTCGACAGCTGTATGGAAAATAAGGAACCATCATTAAACAAAGAATTAACAAGTAATTGAATAAAAAGAGGAAAAAAAAAAAAAGGTAATGGCTACCAGTAATAGTATTGGTCATGCTGACAACCTATTAAACATAAAGAAAAAATATATAATTACATACAATCTCGAGAATTCAAAAAACGGAAGCTTGACATCAAGCCTGAATTGTACCTACTCCAACTTTGCCAATGAATAATCAAGTAAACCAAATCTCAAACTAGCTAATAAACTCCCATCTGCCATGAGAGAAATGGGGTAGGTAAATTTTAGAATATCAGAAAAGTAATACTCCAAGAAGCCAAGGCATACTGAAGTAACAAACAATGACTCACAGTTAAAAGTTAAACCAACTTAATTCTACAAACTGTTGCATGCACACACAGTAAACATACCATAACCCAAAGAAGTTATAAACTTGTTGGTGTTACCATAAGAATTAGTTAAACAAGTTTTGTAAGAGAATATTATATCGAAATGCACACATGTCTAAAATCTCTCGGACAGGAATATTAGTAGTAACTAGTAAGGGACTAAGGGACAACAGAAACAGTTTAACCATTTATGAATTGCATTCACTAACCTGTTCCTACCAAAAATCTCTATGCCTTTATCGAAAAGGCCCTTCTCAATAGCTTTCCATGATTTATCATCACTTGACTCTGGTTTACATATGTTCTCACCAACAAATTCTTCTTTCCTGACAGCTTCATCAGTACCAGCAATAAGTGGATCTGTATTCACTTCATTTGTTGGATCCCTAATAATTGTACTCTCCACTAATTCCTTGAAATCATTGATCAGTGGCTCCTTCCTTCTAGACCTTCCAGTAGCGGGAGATTTCACAATCTTATGTGAAGAAGAAGCGGCATCTTCGTTCTCTTTGTGTGAGCTAGATCTAAGTTTCATGTCACTAGGCCAATGACCTCCACTCACAATGGAGTCAGAATCAGAAGCCACCATTTTCTTTTGTTTCTTTTGCAATGAAACTAGAACACGTTCAGCAACTCGTTTGCTGTTCCTTTTACGTATTTCACTTTTCCCAAGAGGCTTAGTTTGGCAAGGTGACGAGTGGTTTGCAGAAGTAGTGTCCTGTCTTGGTCCAATCTCCGAGTCACTGCTCTCAGAAATCTGTTTGGCGTTTGATGAAGCACTCTCACTTTGGCAGGACTTTGCCATCCTTTTAGCAGATGAAAATGAAGATTTCTTCCTAGCAGATATCTGAGCCTTATCAACATCAGACGAGGGGACAGACTTTTCATCCAAACCAACAAGCAACGGAGATTCTACCTTTCCAGTTCTTTCTGACTTCATAACCTGATAAGAGTCAATTTGAAGCTACATAAATGATTTGTTCTCGGAAAAAGGGAGGAAAAAAATAAAAACAAATCGCAGTGGTAATATAAAAAGTTTAACAATATATACCAGTCGATAACAATGATGTCCACATGGTACATTTTCCTCATCTTGATGGCTCCATGGAGGTTGCTTCTCAGCCTAAAATAATTTTGCATCAACAAAAACATAACACTCAAACATCAACTTTAGCCAACTCTACACAAACGATCATATATGTTGAACATACTGGAAAGACAAGATCTTGCGAGCATCCATGCAATCTGCAATCAAAGACCTGGCAGAGTAAAAGTGAATATCAGCAAAATATTTAAATGAAGATTCTTGATCCCACTGAACAATATGGTGCTCACAAGACATCGACGACAAAATAGGTTGTCAAAGGAATCCAGAGCTGCATCAAGATCTTTATCAAGAAAAGAAATGCCATCATCCTCATTCTTTGGGCCCTCGGCAGCCTTCTCTTCATTGATGAGAATTTCATATCTTGCCTGTATAAGATGTTTGATGGTGTTTCATATCTCTGTAAAGCCAGCACAAAGCAAATGGGAAACGGGTGGACCAAAGCTTGCACTACGACCATTATTTATCAGACAACAAATGCAAGAGAGAAATTTCCAAAACAAACAATAACAGTTACTACGGCCAAGCAGCAATACAACCTAAAATAATATTTCTTTATTACTCCATACCTTAACTTCACAAGGGCTTCTTGAGAAACATTGTCCCAGTGCTTCCAGCACATGATTGGATAAACCAGCTTCTTTGATGGTCATGCTGGAAAAAGAAGCATAAGAGATAACATGTAATATTCAAATATTTGAAAAATGCATAAATACATGTATCTAACATTCTTAGGTTCAACAGTAAAACATTGGATTTCATTGCAGGATTTACATCAAAAACCTTGAGTCCTCAACAGAACCTTGGAAGTTATTTTGGATCAGCAGAGAGCATATATGATTATACAAAGCAACAATTAAGAAAACTGTGTAAAAAATGATTTGAACACAACAAAATCAAATTCATTGGATTGAGATTCAGCAAGCCAAAGGTTAACGATAGCACAGAGTCACCTAGCGCATGTTTCTTTGCTACAACAGAAGTAACACAACAATTTGTACAAGGTTTAAGAGCATTGTGCATGTCTGCATGCAGCTAGAGTATGCATGATACCGGGTAGTGAGATGGATAAGAAGCAAAAAGAAAAAAAAAAGGATTAAATTTGAATGCTAAATAAGAATTTAAAAATATATCCAATTAAGAAGAATACCAGAAACAAGCAGTTACGAAAGCGAAGAGGTGGTGAAGAATGGGGTTAGGTTTAGATAGAGCCTAAGTTTAATCCATAATAAACAAGGAAAAAAAAGGAAAAAAAATAAAAAAAAAAAAAAAAAAAAAAAAAAAACTCATGCAGCAAAACAAACACAAAGTTCATAGTCATTGCAGATGTCCTAAAGTCAATCAGAGAAATATTTAGTTATTAAAAAATATGGTTATACCAACCGAATAACATAATCTTCAGATTCCACATATTTTCTCCTTTCCTCTTCATCCTCGATGGCTTCTTCCTCACTATCACTGCAAATTAGTGCTTCACCACCATTTTGATCATAATAAATCCTCCTACGCCCCAACACAGACTGATCCTCGGTCATTCTTTGATTTCTGCAGTGGAATTGTCAAATAGATATGGGTAGAAGAAAACAAAAAAATGACTGGTAAGTGCAAATGCATACAGGTACCGTCAACTCGTTACCTGTTATAAAAATAATGATTTATTTTATTGATAAAAAAATAAATAACAATTTGACATCAACTGAATAAACAAAATGCATAGTAGCCTCAAATTACCTATCTAAAAAAATCCATGTAGTATAAGGTGGTAATCTTTTAATTTCTGTGAGCTTAATAGGGCGAACAGCATTCTTCACTGCGACACTAGATCCTAATAGAACTGCTGTAGAAGTATGACCATCGTCTTGGGAGCTATTGCTATCCTTGTCCCCATTACTAAATTCAATACCATTGTGCATATTAAGTGCATCATTCTGCCTCTTTGTCAAGAGATCTAATCTTCTGTCAGTACCACTAGCTGGATTATCTCGTCTTTCATTGGACAGTATATATAGATGATTTGTGATGTCAAGCAACTTCTGCCTGTTTTGTTCCATCTTGTTCTGGAGAAAACAGAAAAATCCAACAAAGCACATCACATGGACTGGATTCAAACAACATACAGTGTGTAATTCAACAAATCAAAAGCATCATAACAATGCACCTTTACAGAAACACACCGGTCAGCAGCAACTTGCTTCTTTTGGGATTCAATAACCAACTCTATCTCCCTAAAAATTGGAATTGATTCTTCTGCTTCAGGCAGCTGTCAAAACAAGGAAGGGAAACTTAAGACCATAAAAATCAATCTAATCCAATGACTTTCTGGAATATAAAATTTCAAAATGATGCACAAATCAACCTATTGATATTGGAAAACCCAAATAGATTCATCCAATGTATCATTTCATTTCTGTTCTGAATGCGATTCCAGAGTATAGGAAGAATAAATAGGTGTTTTTTTTTTTTTTTTTTCTCTTTCTACCATAATACGACGGCACATGCTGTATATATGTAACACTATTACAAATATTACTACACCCCTGATCGTGAAATACCAAGTCTTTCTCAAACCCCGTGAGTTGCATGAAAGTAGGAAACTCCAAATTTAAGGGTCCAAGTGAAATACAGAAAACAAGTTTCAACAAAGATGGCAATCTGCCAATTAGTAGTCAACAAGCATGAAAGCAGCTGTTTTTTTTTTCAATTTACCTAATGTTAGACAATTATTCCGCTTTCTATAAGAATCCTTATCACTAACATGATTTCACAAATAAATAAATAGTTATTAAATACTAAATAAATAGTTATTAAATACTATCCTGCATAATCATCCATTCATTTTAGATATTCATGTATAAAAATAAAATTAAAAAACTTAGCGCTATAAAACTTTGATTTATGTAGAATAGTATGCCAAAAGTTTTTTACAAACTATGTGCTAATCTAAGTGGCAAACTAAAATTCAGTTTAAGCGAATGATATCTCATCATATATAATATCATCACCCTTCCATGAAAATATGGTGCCAAACTCCCGCTTTCTAAGACATTATGTACACTTGACGAATTGCAATTCAACCAAGTCATCAATAGGATAATTGACATTGTCATATCTCATTAGTTCACACATCATTTTTAACAACAAACTTTGTATAACATTTGGAACTATGAACATTCAATTCTAAGTTTAGTAGAATCAAGAAAGGTATTAGTGAATTAAGAAATAAATTGTATTTAGAAAAATTTAGTTCAATTTTCTAGTCTAACTTATTTCCTATTTCTAGTTTTAATCTCCTATATAAAAGAGTCTATCTTATACTAGTTATCAAAAGTAATTCACATCAATAAAATAAATTTAACATCGTATCAAAGCTGGTTTTGTTCCAGATTTGGCCCAAAGGTGGCCCATTAATGTTGCGTCCTCTTGTGGTCTCTGACCTTCTTGTAGGTGGACCATGGACATACATGCAACGGCCCACGTATGGAAGAAAAATATATACACATAATGGGAGTGCCGATTTAAAACGATTGTCCACATATCGAGCCCACCAATAAAAAAAAATTATGAGACTCACACGTGAGGGGGAGATTTGAAGTGGTCACTCACACATTGAAAAAATATCAAGTGAATGAGCTAAATATAATGGTGGAAATCAAACTTTACTAACAAGATTGACATTTTAGTAGTGGAAGCCCAAATCGTTATATTGTAGCCCATTATCAAACTAAACATAGTATCTGAGTCTTTTGATTCATTGTTTTGAGAGTCTCTTGAAGCTTCCGTCATTCCGGCGGCAACCTTAAGTTGCTTGACCGGCCAATAATTTTTTGTCTTCAAATTTTTCAATAATTTTTCCTCTCCAAGATTTAGTTAAATAATTTGAATTTTTTTATCTAAAATCATTCACTATTTTTCTTTTCATCCTACTTATGCTTGCAAGTGAGGGGAGTAGTTTCTCATAAAGAAAGCCTAGTCTCTTTTCTTTCTTTTCTTTTAATTTTGCTCTAGTATTGAAAATGGGATTCACCTCTGTGATGCTAACAAATCTATTAAAGAAGCGTAGAAGAAGGAAATGAGTTTTAGCAACACCGTAGGGTTTGTTCCCGTAATAGCCCGTCAATTTTTTTATAGCTTTCTATTATTCACCCAAATGCCAGTGGTCAGAGAGCGTCAACTGGTCGCTCTTTGTCATCGAAGACACTATCATTGCCGTCTTGCGCTGCCACACAACTTGTTGAAGGAAGCAGTCCAAATTCTTGTTTTCCAAATTACGTTATTTCATGTCTTAATCTCTCATATAACCATACTACTACCAAAACATAGTCCATTAGTCATGAGGACACACTTAGTCCTTGAGCCTCTTATTTGACCATACTACTACCAATACGTAGTCTCTTAGTGATGAGGACACACTATGTTCCTGAGTCTCTAATCTGATCATACTACCAAAACGTAGTCCCTTAGTCATGCGAACACACAGTGCTACATCAACAAGGTTCTCTCATAAAAAAATTCAAGTTTTCACATTGATTTCATGCTTCAGCTTGAGGGGGAATGTGAACATTCAATTCTAAGTCTAGTAGTATTAGGAAAAGTGTTAGTGAAATTAGTAAATATGTTGTATTCAGAAAAGTTTAGTTTAATTACCTAGTTTAACGTATTTCCTATTTCTAGTCTTAATCTCCTATAACTCACATCGATAGAAAAAACTTAACAGAACAAATAGCGTTAAGCATATATTAATAGATTAGATAACCATACCCAAATACTTAACAAACCCCAAACAAGATTGACTATTTCCTTATGTAACTAAAATTTGAATTTCAATAACCAATTTTTTTCTTTCAATGTGCCGGTTGTGTTTGTTATCTTCTCTTTTACATTATGCATCATATAGTGTCTACCTTCAACATATTAGTCTTGATGAGCTTTATGACCGTGCGGAATTTAAACCACAAAACATTTCATTGATATATTCTAATTTATTAGTAAAAAAGAGCAAAGATGGAAGAATATCACAGGGGCACCACAAACACACACAAAATTTAAAATTTAAAAAAAAAAATTGAAAATGGATAAACTTCTGCTTTGTAATATTTGTAAATTTGACTCAATTAGATTTTCTTTTGTTTTTGGTGTTTTTTTATACATCATTCCTAATCCTATAACTCAGTTATATTAAACTTACAAACATCCATAACAGCCACCACGTGTAGGACCTAATTGGATAGTGCCACCTCCCGCCAGTACTATTCTGCTAAATTTATGAAATTTTGTAGGCGGTCCTACTGAAGTTAAGGGTTTACTTTGTTGTGAGCTTCCAACTGTCCAACTAAATCCATTCTAATTAACATAGAAATCCATTTCTATCCTCCTAATTATGCATCAAAGTCATCATACATAAAATTCAGCATTTCACTAAAATCATCTTAATTAGCCTAAAACTACATCATACATTATTACACAGACACCCAAAAACAAAATTTGGCACAATTGAGAACCCAAATATCATACCTTAAACGAAAATCAAACAATTATATCTAACAAAAAATGATGAAAACAACATAATATATTTTGCAGAAGAAAAATATTAATAATCAAGCCAAATCGCAAGCTTGTGTAACCTAAAATTTCACTAGCTAAATCATTAACCGCGATAATCGAACAGTAGAGAAAAAAATGAGGGGAAAATGGAATGAGGAGCTCATACCGTAGCGTCCATGGGCGGGTCCGATCTGCTAGCGGAAGCAGAGGGCGAGACCTTGGACGCCATTGGCGAAGACGAGGCTGCCGGAGCCAATTCGAATCCGGAACGGGAATCGGAGCAGGATTCGGTTCATGCAGGTGTAGAGCCGAAGATACTGAATTTGGGCGGGTCGGATAAAAATGTTTCCAACCCTAACTCTATATGAGGTCAGGCTCGTCAGCAAAATGGGGCTTTTTATTTCACTCTCGTTTTATGACCAACAAAATATTGTAATTGTATATTAACACTAGTTTTATAACCCGGTTTTGCACGGATCTTTATTATTAGAATGCACTTAGTAATATAATATTAATTAATTT
>JAYMTE010000418.1:0-18490 GCA_036897545.1 Pelargonium fulgidum
ATCGACACTCGCCGGAGACCCCGACATTCTCACTGATTTCATTGCCCCGCCGAACGCCAACGCCAGCTTCTTCACGTTCACCGGCATGCGCGTCCTGAATGGCGCGCCACCTCCGACTGAGTTCAAGGTCTTCAAAGCAACCATGGTTGAATTCCCCGCTCTCAACGGCCAAAGCGTTTCCTATGCTGTTCTTCAGTATCCCGCTAACTCTACCAACCCGCCCCATTCCCATCCTCGCGCTTCTGAGCTCCTTTTCCTTCTCCAGGGAACGCTTCAGGTCGCGATTGTTGATACAGCGAACAAGATCTACACTCAGACGCTGCAGGCCGGGGATATGTTTGTGTTTCCTAAAGGACTTGTTCATTACCAGTTCAATGCCGACAAAGCGAAGCCTGCTTTGGCAGTGTCCGCCTTCGGGAGTGCGAATCCGGGGACAGTGTCCATGCCTAGCACTTTGTTTGCCACCGGGATTGATGACAACATCTTGGCTATAGCCTTCAAGACTGACGTTGCTACCATTCAGCATCTCAAGGCCGGTCTTGCACCCAAGGCCTGAAAATAGAATTAGATATCAGTTGTTGCATTCGTGGAATCCGATATTCTTTTTTCTTTTCGTTTTTTCCTGCAATGAATAAGCAATCTTCATCTTCAGAGGGTTATGCTAACACGGTCAATTTGTTCTAGTATTAAATTTGAATTGTGAAGAGAAATAGGCAGAAAAAGCATTCATAATACATGATGTATTAGCAATTTTTATCTATTTTTACATTTGGGATCTCTATATGTCATTTCTGTGTTTTCCTATGAATGTAACGATGGGTCATAACAAACTAAACAACATGCAAGAATGTGATAAATAAGCAATCTTCATGTTTAGAGGGTTAAGCTAAAACTGCCAATTTGGTATTGTATTAAAATTCAATTGCAATAAAATGCATTTGCATTTAATGATTGTAGACACAATTTATGTTTACTTTTACAAATAGACTCTTTATCTGTTCATTTCTGTGTTTTCCTGCAAATTTATCGAATAGTCGTAACGAATTTTAACCATAACTCATGACACTTCACCATATAGAGATATCACAACTAAAATACATGTGAGTATGCAATGAATAAGCAATCTTGGTGCTCTTGAATAAAACCTAAAATCAATAGTGAAGGAAAATAAACATGAAAAGCAATTGTATCCAATGCTGTATTAGCAAACTTCATCTACTAATAAAAACTGAATTAGCAATTGTACTCACAATCATCATTAAATTTACTTCTTCAGTCTCAAAACAATCGTATATTTTTTTGGAGAGATTATGAATTAGTTAATTAGGATTGAATTTTCTCATTATGCCCTATAATTGTACTCTTGTTATAACATACTTCAAATATTCTAACTAGCTTATCTTATAGATATTGTTGTGGACAAATTTTTTATATAGAGAAAGCTAACAACTAGTTTAGAGCAGAGGGAGTATAAGAAAATGCTTTAAAGTCAGGTGTGTTTTCAACCCAACGAGAAACACATTCTTAAACTCATAAAATGTGTTAAAATAAAGTGACCAAACTACATTTGACCTTGTTCCAAAATTACTACATGTGTTTAAAAAAGAAAAAAAAAACAAAGTTACTACATGCGAAAAATAGAGCTAACAAGATAACTATATGGCCATTAATATTTTCTCCGCGATATTTCTTATTTATGAATTTGTCTCGCTCTTTTGACTGCAACAAAAAAGTTAGGTAGCTAACAAGATATCCAAACAGCTGAGATCCTCCAAATTTTCTCTCTTCTCACAATCATCATAAAGCTATGAGAAAACACTTTGAAGTAATCAATTGAAGGAGAATATTATGGTGCAAAGAATATCTACAACACAATGCAACGCATCCAAGTCTAAGCAAAATCAACATGACTTGTTTAACTTACTATCATTTTTTTTGTTTGTAATGGCAAAGTGAGAAACTTTTAGTAAGATTTTAGCAATGTTGAGCTTCAAAAAGCATTGGAAGACATTCCTTTCATTTGGGTTTTTGTGAAAATGACTAATGCATCCCTCCAAGAGATAGACTCTGTTTCAATTCTATGGCATAAAAGTTTGTAAGCTTCTTTTTGCATTTTATCTAACAAGTGAGAAATGGGACAAGTGCAAGACGACAACAATGACTTTGTAATTGTCATTAGTGCCTAGTTTCATACAATTTGTTTGCATTGCAATACTTAGCATAAAAATGTTCTTAAAAAAGCCCTGCAACTTTTGATGTAAACAAACCTCTAAGATAAACCAGTCCTCATTTTTTTTTCCAAACATGATAGCTACTAGCTAATGACATAGTAACATGTGACATGTTGAGGGAAAAAAAAACAGTTCTAACATTTGGTACTCAATTTGAGTACCAGCAATGCAAAGATTAATTTTGATGGGGGTCCTTCTTAACATGGCAGACAAAACAATTAAAATATGACATATAAGAACTCCTCAATATGAATCCCTTTGACGCAGATGCTCTAAGAGGTTGAACTAGACTAACGATCAGTTTAATTCGTTTGGATGGACAATTAAGTCAATACCACATCATTACTTTTTTTAAACAGCAAATATCAAAAAATTGTTATTGCTCTTTCATCCCAAAATGAGTGTTCACATTTGTCACAGTTTTGTACTAAAAAGAGTGCTTTTTTTTTTTTTTTTTTTTTTTACAGCTAATTATGCATGAATTGCCAACATACTTAAGATATGAATGGGATAAAAGTGGAAAAATCCAACTCCAACTTATCCATAACTTCTACACAAACAGAAAATTGGACACTCACTACAAAACATTTAGAGTGGTTTATATCACTCTATTCATTTTTCACTGAAATTGACCCAGCCAATTCCATCTAGTCTTAGAAACATTACCTTAGCAGGGTGTGCATCGATCCAACACTAGACCAAATCAAATCTGAACAAAATCTACAATGAAGTATTTTGCTGTTTAAAATGATAAAAATGAAAGAAAAAACTAATCCACCATTTGTAAATGAGTGTCCACTTTTCTATCTTTGTGAAAATTAACAATGAGTTAATAGAATTAGACTTTTCAAACAATTTTGTCTATAAAAAAAAAAAAACAGACTAATATCCGAACTGATGGAGTAAAATAAAATACAAAAAATATTTTGGGCCGGACAAAGTTTGGATCAGACCGGACCAAAATTTGTTTAGAGAGACCGAACCGAACTAGTTGGGTAAAAACCGGCCCCAAAACAATTCAGAGCATGTTTGGTAACTCTAGTACCTGACCTCCTTCTCAAATAGCTCCTTCCATCCAGTTTCAAATTAGAGTTACCAAACAAGCACTAGACAAATCCATACGATTAGCCTCCACCCAATGGAGCCTATAAATAAGAGCTACCATTACAACACTAAACATCTCAACCCACTCCTTACTATCTCTGATCCCTCTCAAGCCATGGCCTCAAGCCTCAAGTTCCTTCTTCTCCTAATAGCTTCCTTTGCCATTGTGAAAACCGCACTCTCTGGAGACCCAGACATTCTCTCAGACTTTGTTACCCCATTTTTTGGCAAAGTAGATGGACGCTACTTCACATACACAGGTCTCCGTGACCCGTTTCCTTTCTTCACACCACCTCCCAAAGAATTCAAAGTCACCAAAGCAAGCATGGCTGAGTTTCCCGCCCTAAACGGCCAAAGTGTCTCTTTTGCTCTCCTTCAATACCCTAATGGCACCATCAACCCTCCTCACACCCACCCTCGCGCCTCCGAGCTCCTCTTCCTCCTCTCCGGATGCCTGGAAGTCGGCTTTGTTGACTCGACAAATAAATTGTACACTCAGAAGCTAGAGAAGGGTGATCTCTTCGTGTTCCCGAAGGGGCTAGTGCACTGGCAGTTCAACCCGGATAAGAAGAGGCCTGCGATGGCCGTGTCCGGGTTTGGGAGTGCAAGTGCTGGGGTTGTGTCACTGCCTACTACTTTGTTTACCACTGGCATTGATGGCAACATATTGGCCAAGTCCTTCAAGACTGATTTGAAGACTATTGTGCATCTTGAGCTGGGTCTTATTCCATTTCCATGGAAATGAAGTTGATGAGGTGAAAATTGAGTGCTAGTGTCAAAACTACCTTTCATTTTCTTTCTTATGTTTTGTACTAAATAAGGGCTTTTGTAATGTCAGACAGTACCTCGAGGTAAAGATTAAACTCAACCTTGGGAGCATTTAGAAACCAAAAATAACACTCTTTGTTGTTAAGAACTAATAACAAATCTCGTTTTAACTCGAAGTGCTTGGGACCAAAATTTGTAAATCAAGTTCAGGTCCAAATTGTCATTTCAGTCATCCTATTGACAATTTAGCTCCCTCTCGATCCATAATAAAATTGCTGAGATACTTTTTTTCTCGGTTTATAATAATGAACATGAATCTATAGGAATCGAAACCAGACCAAACAGAAAAATGAAACACATGCAAATTGTGAATTCCACTATGAAATTATAAGCGAACAAGATGATTCATAAACTTTTACTTCTACAAATGACAATTTAACACTTTATGTCCACCTTGATGAAAAGCAAAGGAACAGCACAACTACCATAATAGATGTAAGATCTTTGGAAAACAAGAGCTGGCCTCTACAGTCTTCTTCCTCTTCTACCACCCTTTCGGCGTGTACTGTCAGTTGGAATCGGGGTAACATCCTCTGATAACCAAAAAAAGTACAATTTAGGGTTCGCACTCGAAAAAATGTGGTAAAAATAGGCAAGGAATGAGTTATCAAAGCACCAATGTTACTAATTATGTATGAAACTTACCAATGCGACCAATTCTCATTCCAGAACGAGCAAGCGCCCTTAGTGCAGACTGAGCACCAGGACCAGGAGTCTTGGTCTTGTTTCCTCCTGTAGCACGGAGCTTGATATGAAGAGCAGTAATGCCAAGTTCCTGTATCAAATCTACAATTAGTGAATGTAACACAAATGACAATAAACTAGGTTACAATCTGGTCAGTGTTATATCGAAATTATATAAAAAAATGAATACCTTGCATCTCTGTGCCACATCCTGTGCTGCAAGCATAGCCGCGTATGGTGAAGATTCATCCCTATCAGCTTTAACCTTCATGCCACCTGCAATTTCAAAGAGAGAAATCCAAATAAATAACGGCAAGGAAATGACATCAAATGAATTGCTTCTGTGTTCTATCTACCAACAATTTAGGAACTAATGACTCTTGGTTTGACAGATGATATAATTACAATGAATAGGTTACCAATTTAGCACTCGTAACATATACTTGGCTGTCTAGAAAATATATGACTACATAAAACTATGCATCCAACTAGTAACAGTGGTATGGTATGTGACATTACCAGTAATTCGAACCATGGTTTCCCTTCCAGACAAATCAGTGACATGCTGTAATTGTAAATGACAAAAGTGAGAAATAAAAAGAAATCATCAAGATCTGAGAAAAGGAATTTATATGTACTTACAATAAATGTGTCATTAAATGATGCAAATACATGGGCAACTCCAAACACATGCTCCCCTTCTCGCACAGTGGGCCCAAGAGTCACTGTTTCTTCTTTTGGTTCCCTGACCTTTCTCCTCGACTACGAAATCCACATACCATCATTTGCAAACAAGATATTAGCATTCATATTCGATATCTCTATTCATTTCAAAGTAGAGTGTTCTTAAAAAGGCAAACCAAAAGGAAATTGTGGAATAACAACACAACATATAGTATTGTAGTTTACTATGCACTCATCAACACTCCAAAATATCATGGCTCAATGCATCTAGCAGTTTCAATTTTAGACCTACTAATTCCAACTGTATGTGATTGGTGAAAACAGCCTGAGCTATAAAAAGTAGCAGACCAACAAAAGCAATCACTTCAACAGTTTTAAGCCTCATTCCTTATAAAATTGAATCAGTCAAATCAGAAATATTTCATTAGCTAGTCTCCCTCAAATATATTACTGTTATTAGGTGAGTAAATGTTGTTTTAGTAACAGACTTTCCAAGATAATATACAAATATGCTAGTTTTGCAATTGACTCCAACTCAATTTGCTTTAAACAATAAGTAAAAGCCATTTAAGGCACATGGATGTAGTGATGACCTGGCAAGTGGCAAACAGAAATCCCATACAATTTTCCTTGTTCTAAAACCATTTTCTTAAGTGAGAATAAAGAATTTTCATTTGGTTCCATGCAGCCAACAAACATCACCAAATATTTTCTTGTACACTATAAACACATTCAAACAAGACTTTCCATTAAAGATACAAAAGAGCAAGCAAACATACACCATTAGACCAAAAGCAAATACAAAACTATTGTTCACATTAGTGATGCACAAAGAATTTAAGAAAGAAATGTAGGGCAAATCCCTCGCCTTGGACTGCAAAAACTAGAGCAGCAAAGCGGCCGTGGTGTCCCTTTGAATAATGTGCGCCCATCACACAATTGTGTGCCACGAATTAAACCTCTCCCGTGGAATACCACGCCACCCCTATCTCAAGAGGTAAAGCGCTCGGCCTTGGGCGGTCCCTATTGCTTCTTCCCTCCCATACCTATTACATGCTCTTCATTTGCCAAACACTAACCCTTCATTGTCCCTAAGGGATCATCAACTCTTTTCAACCTAAATCTATTTCCTAGTTAATCAGTTTAGGACTTATATACAGCATAATCGATTTTGCTCAAGAAATTGGAGAATATTATTTTTAACTACACAACTTCTGAACAACATTCAAAGAAAGAAAATAACAACGGAATAATGAAAGAAAATTTGCAAAAACACAATCTAAATTTAGTTGCATGCTTTTGGGTTCCATAATAAAATTGCAGCATTCAACTAGATCAATATACAAGTTCAATTAAGGTCACAAACTTTGGGAGGGGGGGTGAAAAATAAAGATACAAAAATCAATTATTAGTTAAAAATGGATTCCAAATTGAAAATGCAGCATTCAACTAGATCAATACACAGATTTAATTACGTTTACAAATTCCAAATATTGAATTAGTGCATGAACAGTAAAATGTATTAGTTCCAATATTTTCTTCGTTTCCATATGAAACAACTAAGTTTCGGGCGCAGTGAATAAATAAACAGAATCTACATATCAGAAATGTGGACAAATTTAACCTCAGGTTTAAAAATTCTGCTAATTCCAAACTATTATAATAATAAGCAATAAAAGCAGCTAGTTCCATATATTTCCCCACATTTTTAAGTTTCGAGCACATTGTAGAAATCAACAGATCAGAAATGCGCACAAGCTTGCTCATAGATTCACAAATTATACTAATTCCTACCGACTGTAGTAATAAACAGACAGTCAGATGCATCAGTTCCAAGATGTTCCCGCATTTTCTCTTGAAACGGTTCAGTTTCGAGCACAAAGAAGAAATTAACAGAACCGACAGATCAGAGATGCGCACAAATTTGCTCCTAGGTTTGCAAATTCTACTAATTCAAAACGATTGGAATGATAAATAAACAGTAAGACACATCAGTTCTATATATTTTCCCGCATTTTCTCATCAAACAAACAAGTTTCGAGCGCAATGAAGAAATCAACAGATCGCACAGATTCGCTTACCATGGTTTTTGAGAATGTAGAATTGAGACAACGAGCTGTGAGTAAGGTTCAGGTAGTGTTGCAGCTACAGCTTCGAAATGGCAAGGTTATCGAGAACAAGCGTGGCTTTTATAGGAAGAGAACAAAAGGGAATAGGCAAGGCTAGGGTTTTGGTTTGTATTGGGTCATGCTTTCACATTCTTTTTGGGCCTAGAAAACAATTATTGGTCTAACTTGGCCCGATACTTGCAATGCGGGCCTAAACGGGTCGGGCCTAAAACGTACGTAATTTCGTCTAACAACTTTGTATCAATTCTAAAGTATTGTGCTACTTGATTAAAACATTTAAGGCTAGTAAATATTTAAAAACACGAATCCATGAGTTTCTTTTTTTACTCCAACGAGATACCTTATGAAGTTCATCGTTAACACTTAATCTCGTGAAAAGCGTCACAATTCTCCAAAAACTCCTTCCGGACACTTAGCCTCTCTGATGGCCTCAAATTAGTAAAAGGCACCGGATAGCATCCTCTAACTTGTGAGAGCCACCTTTCTTCCAAAGTCACCAAGTTACTTGGACGCAAGGAGAGCTTCTAAAATCTCCGAGGCAAACAAAAACTAGCAAGTATGCTACGAAAACAATGGGCGCTTGTAGAAGTTTCACTCTATCCCATGAAACTAAAAACATAATTATAAGAAATTACTTTAACGCTAAGACGACTATGTATTATGATGTGCTAATTTGTCATGAGTTAATGAGGTACTTCAATGACATATTTCATATTTTAAACCATCACTATTATCACATGATAAAATATCAATTTTTAGTTCACCAAACATATGACCTTTTAAAATTTGTTTAGATACACTACTATTAACACATGTACAATATTTTTACCAAAAAAGACGACGATTGTATGTATACACATATAAGAGAAAGTATCATAAGCTAATAACTTTTTCATTTATGTAAAGCCACTTATAAGATTATAATATACTGTTAAATTATTAAAATGATTTGAATCAAGTAGATCACTCTCTTTTTATGAACTCATTTTATTGTGTGAAAATAAATTATAATAAAAAATAAATAACACTTGTATAATAGTTTTTTTCCCTCTAAAAATTAATTTAATCGGATTCAAACCAATAATTAGAATTAAAAAAAAATAAATCCGATTTTAAATTAGAAATCTTTCGCTATCAACTAAGTATCAAGCATCAATGTGGGTCCACCTCGGCCCGACCCGAATTTAAAAAACAACCGACTATAGTCGGTCACCACTTCACTCGCACCTTACTTATCACCTACGACCCACAAAGAACTGCACGGAACCAGTCACCGTTCGCGGACCCAATTTTTATCAAATGCGTGTAAAGTCTGCAGAATCTACGGCTCTGATTCCAGCAGTCATTGCAACAGTTACAGCAGATTTTTCACATTGCGTTTATAGGCTCCAACACTGAATCACACCCTCATTCCAAACGCGTCGCATTCACAAGAAGCTAAAGCTACAGAGCTCAGGCGTGCTCGTGACCCGGTTTGACCTGATCCGACCCGGACCAATATGAACCTGAACGGCCCTTCCTCGCGGTTCCGCCACCGGAAATCGTCTTCCACCGACCGTTTCCTCGGCGTATCCCCGCTCGAAAACCCTAGCTCCGTCACTTCATCCGCCGGAGATGAGTTCAACGAAGACGAAGTGTTCTGGACTGGCGATTTCGCCGAATCCAGCCACCAGAACAGCAGCTCCACTGCCTCCTCCACGCCGCGCCACAACTCTCTCTTCCACCATCCGAAGATTTTCGGTCAAGCGAAGAGCTTCGGCATCCTCGCCGCCTTGCCGGAGGGCGAGGCGTCGCCGAGTATCCGTAAAAACTCGCTGTTCTACCACAAAGCTTCTATTTCATCTTCGCCGGCGTCTTCTTCGCGCTTGATTCCGGTTATCCCCAAGCCGCCGCAGGAGCGGATAGCTCTGCCTTCGTCGGTGATGTCCCATCAGTCGGCGCCGGTGAACGTTCCGGTAATGGCTAAGATGAGGGGGAGGCTACGAGATTTCGATGAAGTAGTCGTGGAGGACGACGAGGAAGCGGACGGTGAGATGTTGCCGCCGCATGAGATTGTGGCGAGGAGCTTTGCTAACTCGCCGATGCTCTCTTGCTCTGTTCTTGAAGGCGTTGGGAGGACGCTCAAAGGGAGAGATCTGCGGCAAGTGCGCAATGCAGTGTTTCGGCAAACAGGTTTTATCGATTGAAGACTTGAATTTCTTTGAAGATTTTGCTATTTTATTGTCAAGTTGATAGATCACTAAGTTTCTCTTAGGTTAATCTCAGTATGTGTTCATTTGAATGAAGTTAATTTGATAGATCATCAAGTTTCTTCTAGGCTAAATCTCAGTAGTTTCAGCCATTAGAGCTTCTTTATTACTTGAAACTTTCAGTTATATGCGAATTCAATTTGTAGTTCAGCTATTTGACTCAATTCTTCAATGGAGACTGAAGCAATGTGCAATAATATAAAACCTTGTTTTGTTTGGCTTTGAGATTGAGTTCATGTATTCATAGCATTTTCTTTCTAGAAAAGTGCAGACAATGTTTGTTATGTTTGACAAATTGTAGTGTGCTTTCTAAGCTGTATAGACTATAGAATTGGCTGTAATGAGTAATGACAATGATAGTGACTAGAGGGCTTCAAGCACAGACTATTTGCTTGACCTAGATTTGTCTGACACTGTGTAATAGTACATTAATTCTATATGAACAGTGATAAAGTTCATGGTTTGTACTGGGATAGTAAATAAGTTGAGGTGAAGAAGTACATGTGCTGTGGGACATTTTGCATTTCTTTGGAGATTTTGCAATTTCCTTGTTAATTTGAATGATCATCATGATCAAGTTAATTTTGAACGAACTTAGTCTTACTATGTGTTCAATTGAAAGAAGTTAATTTTGTCTCTCACTCATTTGTGCCATGGAGAAAATCTAGTAGTATTAGCCATTAGAGCTTCCTTATTATTTGAAACCCCAAGTATTTTATATGCGAATTCAGTTTGTTGTTAAGCTATTTGACTCAATTTTTAAATGGAGACCTGTTCGATATAATAAAATCTAGTTTTGTTTTGTTTCATTCAGAGAGTAGTTGATGCAAAGTAAAAGTGGTCACGACATTTTTTTTCTAGAAAAGTGCAGACAATATGTTATACAAATTCCATCATGCTTTCTAAGTTGTGTAGAAATGTGCCGTTAGTAATGTGTAGCGACGATGATATGAGAAATGTGCATGCAATATACGTTAGACAAATCATAACTTGCTTTCAAAGTTGTATAGAAATGTGCTGTAAAGAGTAATGACGACGATAGTGACTAGAGGGCTTCAAGCATGGACTATTTGTTTCACCTAGCTGTGTCCGGCACTGTGTTGCAGTACAATAGTATACTCAATGAACTCTGATGATGGTAGTGTGTACCTGTATGATGAATAAGTTGAGGTGAAGATAGTGCATGTGCTGTGGGACAATTTGCTAGTTGAAGAGTGTGGGGGTATAAGAGGTCATAACAACATTTATTGGGCTTTTGTAAATTAGTACTGTAGTAGAACTTGCCATAGAGACCCGAACATGATTTGGGTTGTGGAAAGGGCTGCATGTCATTTTCTTATTTTGTTCATGCTTGTAGGCCTTACTGATAAAATGCAGTGTATTCATTTATCTCTGAATATGCCGTGACTTGTGATTCCAACTATGAAGCTCAAGTAAACATATCTTCTGATACTGCAATTAAATATTCCCTCCATGCTGAAATAAGTGCCCGCTTTGTTTTTAAGGATATTAGTTATGACTTATGAATGAATGACCAATAATGTCCCTAAGATAAGTTACATAGAACCCCTTGAGTTTGTTACAATTAGTGTAAATAGGTTATTAGGGGCAATGTACAATTCTATCTAACTTAACCTTAATTAGGAAAATTGCACTTATTTTGGGACGGATGGAGTATATGTTTAAAACTTCCAAGTCAACGCTATTTCATAAAATAAATTTCCCTCCTACTGCTTGAATGTCCTTTTTTCTAGGGAATCATTGTAGATTTGTGTACTGCTAAACTAAGCGTAGGAAGGGGTGGTAGATCAGTAGATGCGGTTATGAAAAGTCCCACATTGAAGAAGTATGAAGTGAATAAGATATATACTTGTAATGGTGGAAGTCAAACCTTACTCCTAATAAGGTTGACCTTCTATTGCAAGTAGCCCGATAATAAAGTTTCAAAGGGGTCCTCTCTGAACTCAAGCTGGTTTTTGAGTTTCTAACTGATCATAAGGCAGTTCTTTGTTGTTAGAAGTGTACATTCAGTCAGTTGGCATACACAGCCAATACTTCTAATTTTGGTGTTTTTTGGGATCTGTTTTCGTCATTTTAGAATAGCAGTAGTATGGATTTTTTTAGGTATACAAATCTCTTGCTGTAGTTGAAACAGTATCATTTTACTGGAGCGTCAAGGTCTTTTTCATCTACATCATCGCCAGCTTAAACAGAGTAATTTGGAGAAGAAAAAAATATATTTTTTGGGACTAAAAGTCTTTATTAGATCATCATTTGCAATTTGGCAAAAGAAAAGGAAGGCTGAAAATGACTGTGGTTTATGACTGTTCTAAACATTTTGAACTGTCAACTAATAGGAGTACGATCATGCTAATATATGTAGCACATTTACAGGAGTATATGATAGTACTGCTGATTTCAAGAGCATTTTAAGATCCACAACAGTGTGTACCTTGTATAAAAACATGGGGTGTTGTTAAGTAAATGAGCAATAGTGGCACATTTTCTGAAGAGTTTGCCACAAACAGACCGAATAAATGTTCTAAAATATGTTTCAGAACTTATCATATAATATTGTTTCTTTTTAAGTGATCCTCTCTATATAGGCATTTACATGTGCTTGCTGTGGTATATCTCTGATGCATAGCCTTGCTTCTTCTTTTTTCTTTCTAGATTCTAAGTTGTGCTTAGTTTCCATATCAACTTTTACATGATTCAGTTCAGTTTATCACGAATTTTGACTTAGGAAATGTTACTGTGTAAAAATTGTGACAACTATGCGTTTGAGTTGAAATTATTATCATATTATGCTAGTGGCTGGGTTATTCATTTCCTCATCATCTGCATTTTCCTTCACAATTTTGGGTTATTATCATGCATATTCTTATTCTTAGGGGTGACTCTATGTAAGGCTTATGGGATATTAATGTGAATATTAAAATGAGTTTCAGTCCAATTTTATAGTACTATTGATTGTTAAATTACCTTTCAGAACAGTGATGCCTTGCTGATGTTGAGACCTAGTTGTCATTATGGAGGTTGATTTGTCAAATTTTGCTTGATACGAGGTTTTTTTCCGCTTTGGTGTAGAAGATGCTCCAAATTCCCTTCTTCACCAGCATTAAAACAGGGTGTAAGCGCCGAATTGTTATGTAATAGTTTGATACTAGTCTTATTAGGCAGCGTTTGGATTATAATTTTTGTTCAGGAATAGAAATAGATAATGGAAACGGGAATGAGATTCTCATTCTTCTTGTTTGGATTGCAACTTTTTGCTCATGAAAATTGTTTTGGAATGAGAATCTCATCCCCATGCGGATTATAAAATTATTATTTTTTAATCCAAACTATGCCTCTGTTCGTCTTTGAGAAATAAATCTATAACAAGAAATAAGGAATTATGACTATCCCCCTATCTTTTGTGGTTTCATTGTAAGTGTTTAGTTGAAAGAAAAATTCTGGGATTTGCTCAGTAATGTATTGTTAGGCCACATGGAAGTTGCAATTTAGCATTCAGTTTTGTGCATATAAATTGATTATTACTGCAGATTTGTTGCTTTTGGCTGAGCAAATACCCTTGCAGACGCATGCAACTGAAGAGTGGTACCCAGCATCTAGTGTTTGATAATAAAAGAAGGTACGTTTCAACTTTCTACCCGGTTCTTTATCATTTCTTTCAAGCCTAATTGAGATGAGACAATATTTTGTGGTGAGATTTGGACTTCTTCGCTTATTTACTTTTTGCTAACTTCAAGGCGCGCATTTAAACCCTTTATAGAGCTGCCATTGTAGTTGGGAGTTAGGCCATATGGATCTTACTTGTACGTAATCTTCGTTTTCTTCAATAGTTTATACAATCTTTCTATTTCATATTCTATTATTGTCACTTGCCACTCTAATTATAGTACCCATCACCTACCATCACACGGCGCGGTTAATGTTTGAAACATTAGCTATCTGCTGCTATCAATGATTGAATATTCGATTTGTAGATTTTTACTGATCTTTTAATATGGGCACTGATTTCTATAACTGTTGAACTAGTTGTTATAGGATATATACAAAAGAATTGTGCAAAAGCTGGAATACCAGGAAATACCGGAAAAGAAACTGCACATAAATTTGCACAAGGCAGGAGTGAAACATCATCATCAGAAGGGTAATAAGGTAATTAATTGAACTGTCTATCAGTATATGTATAAGTTTTACACTATTAATTGTAACATTTATCCACATGTCGGATATTCTATGGAATTGAAAGTGGCAATAGATGCACAGTGAAGTACATATTTTTGTGGTGTCTGTAAATATGTACATTTTGTCCTTAGAAGTAGGGTTGTTTACTAATTACAAATGGACCCGGATTGGACCTATTAGGTATTGTCTGGTTCTGATCCAAATTTTGTCTGGACTCTGGACCCATTTTTTTTTTTTGTTAACTTCTTTCTCTTACGAATTTTATAAAATTTTGTTTTTACGTGTTTAGATCCAAATTCTCTTCATTATTTTTCATTCTGGTCTGGTATTCGGATTACAATTTGTTATATTTCAGTCTGGTTTGCAAAATTATTTGTATTTATTTTTACTTTTTGCAAAAACTATCTCCTGGATCCATTCTTTTAATTTCAGTCCTGGCAGTCTGGGGTGCCAATCGCCAATCCGGTCAATTCCGGTCTGATTTTGGACCGTTGAAACATACGTGATTGGTAGGTCCCACATAGCCATGGACTAAAAGTTTAAAACTATCCCTTTATTAGCAATACCTGTGAAATTTCAAACTGATGCCAAATAAGACTTATACAGCAGTATATCTATGTTCATGTAGAGCCATAGACAATGGAAAAGAGAGAGAGTAAATGAGAGATTCATTAAAATAACTTGAATCCCAACCACTAATGACAGGTTTGGGACGGATCATTTAATAGCCGATTCTCTAATAGCTCCCATATTTATAAGCTGCAATTCCCATATGTTTTTCCTCACTCTCATTCGCATATTCATTTGATCATTGTTTGCTTCCATGGCGCTTTTCAAATTTTTTGTCTTTGTTGTGTTGGCTCTTGCAGGAATTAGCCTCTCATCATGCCAGCAAGTTCTGAAGGGCAAGGTCTCTTGCCTCGATTGCCCTCAGCACTATGACCTGTCAGGTTCGGTTCAGTTTTAACTCTCATCATGTCCGTAACATACATATATGTTCATGCGGAAATTGCGGCGCGCGCTCACACACACACACACACACATATATATATACACCTCCCTTAAACATAACTTTTTTCAAGTGATTAAACGTAACCTTTTCTTTTCGCACGACAAATAACTATGTTGAACTTTCACCGAACCATTTTGTTTGTCACTAACACAATATTATGTTAGTTCGATCAATCACATATTATGGTTGTAACTATCATTGTTTCTGTAATATACATATATGGTCATGAGAAAATACATATTTCATACTTTTCCCGTCGCCTAGAATTTTTTTTTTTTTTTTCTTAACTATCGTGGACTTTCACTGCACCAATATTATGTTGGTTTGATCACAGGCGAGTCACGTGTGAAATTTTTCTTAAATAACAAAATTACCCTTTTGTATTATGATTCACGATTGCATAACCGGGACTTGTAGAAATTGGCTTCAATTTGAATATTTTCACCATAATTTATCGCATGTGACTCCACCTAGTATTGTCTTTTCTTGTGTTCTAGGCATCAAAATTCTCATCAAGTGTGATAAAGTGAAGAAGCTGACTCTAGCAACCACCGAAGAAGATGGCATCTTCCAAGTCGATCTCCCCTCAGACGCGAACCCGAATTCTCAACCTTCTCCGAAGAAGTGCGACGCAAAGCTTTTCGGAGGTCCAAACCAGATATACGCCACAAACACGAACATGATGTCTAGTGTTGTCAAGGCCACTGACTCCAACTCCTACACCATCTCTACCCCTCTTGCCTTCTCCACCACTTGCTCTGTAAACGGGAAAGACACGAACTGCGAGAACAAGAGCAAGAACACGAACACAAATAACATGTTTGATTCGTCCGAGGTTCTTGGTCTTCCCGTGCCATCAGAGTGGGGCTTGGCACCAGCAAGCTTCTACATTCCTTTTATCCCCATCATTGGTATCCCCTAAGAAAAAAGAAGAAGAAGAAGAAGAAGAAGACGATGATGATGATGTCGGGTCATTGTGTTTGAATACACGTATAGATATTGGCCTTTGCTATGTTTAGAATTGACGTGTTTCATATGTGTTTTGTGTGGTGTGGGTGTAAGACTTGTGAGACTTAAGATTTTGGAACTTGGAAGCATTAGAATGCTATTTCTGACTGTCCATTATATGGGGGTGTATGTATTATATGTATTAATCTATAGCTTTAGTTTTGCATGGTGTAAAATTCGAGTTTCTTCGTTCATATAATATTCCATTTGTCGATACATGTCACCTTAGTGATACATTGATCGAAATCAAATTATTTGCACACCAAACAGAGAAAATTTGTTAAGGAAAAAAGACAATCTGGTAGAGTTAAGAATTCGATTTTCAGATTACGCAAGTCTGAGCGGGGTTGGATGGTTTTTTTCTATTAAAAAGAATCGGTGAAATTTTATCCATTCTTTAGCATGAAAATACTCTTTAAATTGTTGCTAGAGATTATCGGTTTAAAAATATAGACAATACATTGGTTGCATATAATCTGCACGATTGCATATAATCCTCAGTGAACTTTCAAACAAATATATAATGACCGATAACATGACTTCTTAATAAAACTTCACTCATATCCGTTCAATAATTTTGTGAAAGAGACTTGTGTCTCCTACATATATTGGCCACTTTTAGTTCACTTTAGTAGTGGTGATGTTACATAGTTTCATAATTTTCCTCTTTTTGCAACTTTCATTTATGAATCAATAGAAAAAATCAACACAAACATGATATAATTTCAACCCATGTTGCATTAAAGAAAAGCTACAATGGGTTGTTGAGCTCTATCACTTGATCATCAATTATCTATTAAAAATGATTCATGAAATGCATCATCACATAAGATTTGAAGGCAAAAACTGCAAATTACAGTTACTATGTTAAGTCCAACTACCAAAAGCCATAAATCAATATTAATATGATATTGTCAACTGTTTGGGATACACATATAATTTAGTAATTAATTACAACCTTATACATATATTAAAATAAGCACAAGTTCATCCAAGCGTCTACACTGCTAGGGGGTGAGAAACACAGGTATTTATAAGTCTGTTGTCTCGTCGCCTGTAAAAAAAATCATTGATCTATAAAATACTTAAAAATGAGATGGTTCATTGAGATCTCGATGATTTTATTTCGAACATGTTAGTTATGAGTATGTTTACATGTGACTTATGAAGAAAAAATAAATGTTATCGCACCATAACACACACGAAATAAAAGTTTACAATTATTATGCTACTGTTGACTTTTTATTTATTGAAAGATAAACCTTCCTATATAAGTTAAAACAAATTTTACAAAATAAAATTAGAGTATCATGAATCTCAGTCAATATAAATTGGTTGAGAGTCTCAACTAAGACACAAACAAAATGGATTTGGACGGGGCGTTCATTGGAACGAGTATGAGTGTACATCGTTGATGTGTTATAACTATAGTATCAACAGCTCAGTTCGCAGACCGATTAAGAAAAACAAACTCAATAATACTAAACTGGGCAACTAGATTGCTTGTATCAAAAACTATCAAACCTACTCCAACTATTTTAATACATAAAATAAGTCCAAATTATTTAAGTAAATGGTCAAAGCAACATTAGGAACAATATTGTCATCATGGCCTCTATAGGCTTTGTCCTCCATTTGTTGCATAAAAACTTGCAAGAGTCCAGTTTGAGTTAGATGTCCACAATTTGTTTTTGACCTATTATATAACTTTAGACAAGTTAGTGATACAGTGACGTGCATATGCTAAAAATGTACGATTGTTTATATATGTAATGGTCTGAAATTATATCTTATTGAGGCGGTTACGAGTGTAAATCGCTAAGTGACACTACCTAAATGACCATGATTTATTAAATGAAATCTTTTTCTCATAAAATTATAACTTTATTTACATCATACTCTTTTTTAATTATTTAATTTATATTATTATGTCATTTTGGTTGATAAAGGCCTAAAGCAATTGAACAAGTCTTGGATGGAATGAGTCAAGAAAACATTTGAAGTGTGTCAAAGGTACATAAAATAAAAAAGAAAGACTGTAGTCAATTTGGAGTCAAGAGAGACCCACAACACAAAATGTCCATCTACCAAACTATTTTTATAATTTCATTATTCTCTCACATATAAAATTTTGTTCCAAAAACATATATCAAAGAAAAATACAATTAAAGTTATAAATTATCAGACATAATTAATTTGGCCATAGGCTATATTTTGACATAATGATAATTTAAAATAGTTAACGACATTAACACCATTTTTTGCTGTTTTGAGAGTCGAATAAGGTTTTTGGTTAGCCACAGCTGCTCTTGATGCATATTACAAATTGCAATCTTTCTCGTTTTGATAGCGAGTCTTGTTTTG
>JAYMTE010000419.1:0-18481 GCA_036897545.1 Pelargonium fulgidum
CCTCCTTTTACCTCCTATAGACATTTACAAAAGTTTGGATAGACTTCACAAACAAGGCCTTAGTAAATTTGGTCAAAGAAGGAGAAGGAGGATGTAATGATCTGTTGAAGCTTTTATGCTGGGGTGTCAGAAAGAGAGAAAATGAAATGAAAGCAGTGAAAGCTCCCTTTTAGTGATGATAATGGTGCATTCACTGCAACAACAGAAGCAGCATTAGCATCACCATCACCATCACTTCTCTGTAACATACATTTACACCCACACGAACACTCACACGTACGGTATATGCATACACATATATGTATGTATCATCTTCACACGCACATGCACACACTCAATACTCTTCATCATCACGTGACCTAACATATATACATTTCATTTGTATATAACATTATTCATATAAAAATGTATAGTACTGGACCACGACCACACAAACACAACCATGATCGACGATGATGATGATACAATTAATATATTGCAGAATAGGTACAATAATAATAAACCATCATAATTGATTATATGTGATCATGCATGTTATCTTTATTAGATTCATGTCACTGCTGCAGCAGAGCTACCTTCTTCGTCTTCTTCATCATCATCATCAACAAAAATGCTTCTTAACCCTAATAATATAACATTTTGAAAATGTATGTTTATACATATATAGATTTAGATACATTGTGTTAATGCAGCTAGGCTAATAATATTGTGGTTAATGGTGGGGTCCTAGTGGTTGCATATTCAAAACAAGAATACGGGTTCATGACAGAAATGAAGCTGAGTAGCTGATAATGGAACACACATTATTAGATTGTTGGAATATTTTTTTATTTTTTTTATTTTTTGCAGAGCTGGACATCACATACTATGTTAAGTCATTACTCTTTTATAACCAAGTTTTTATACAAACTTATATGTTTTTTTGTTGTTGTTGAAATACTTAATATATTTTTATATATTGATTTCCATTTGTAGAGAAAGGACACATATATTAATGGGACAACTCAGAGAGTTTTGTTTCTTTGCAAGATTCAAGCAATATGCATCCTTAAATTGATATAATGTAAGATAATTAATATATGGTCTGCATATTGCAGAGTGATCATAAATTTAAAATTTTGTTTATATATAGGAAAGGAAAAAAAGAAATGGGTGGTTATAAATCCATGTGTGAAAATTAAACAGTAAAATGAAATTAAAACATATTGGTGTTGTTGAAGAAATGTGAATATATATCCTGGGACTCAAAATGAGTGGTAGTACTGTTAATGTGTCAGAATGGTAAAGAAAAAAAAGGACAGTGGTGATTGATTGGGTTTTTGTATATAGAGATAAGAAAATAAAAAAAAATAAAAAAATTGAAATGAAATGAAGAGAGAAAGAAGAGGATCTAACTACTCAACTCATCATGTGTGTTTTAGAATTATAAGGTTTAATCATTTCTGATACATTTGAAAATATGTGATGTGGGCTCAGACCAGAACCAGAGAACCAGAACCAGACTCTCTCTCTCTTCTCTATCTCTACAAGTACTGTCCTGCTGCTCAACTATATATTGTGTGTACTGTACTCACCTAGTTTTTCAATGGAGGATTGCATCACTGCCTCTGCCATTGATGGACCAAACTCTTCTACTCTTGTATTGCTTATCATCACTCTTAATTATTTATAAGAAAAGCTCAAGTGCAAAAAACTTTTATATTCATCCATGCATTTCTTATATGAGGTTATTGTTAGAAGTAATTTTCTTATTAGTTAAACTATGTGCTAAATAATGTTGGAGTCTATTATGCAAATCATTAAGAAGAAAAAAATCAATTTTTCATTTGTACTTTTAATTATATTCTACACAACTCTTCGCGCTCACAACGGATTTTGCCAATAGGCTGATTTAAAATAGATAGAAAACTCTCAATTCATTCATAGTTTTGACTTCATGACTGGATGATAAAAAATGATATGATTTACAAATGGCTATGCAAGGTCATCATTTATACTTTTAATATTATATTTCAACAAGATATAAATACACCAATAAATTTAAAAAAAAAAAAACATTATCTGTCTTACAATATTTTTCTCATTTTATAATTACTCTTTAAAAAAAGTCTTTAGGTTTACTTTTCCACATCTATTATAAATTAAGTAAATTAGTGAGCATATATGTGTGTCTATATATATATAAATTAATTAAGAGTAAGTTATGAGATCATCACCAGGTATATAAAAAGATTGAGAATATAAAAGTGAGATATCCTAGTTGGGAGTGTTATATATATATAAAGGAGGTGAGGATAGGAAGTTTGGGTCTCCCCTTTTTATTTTAAGAAAGAAGAGGAGAGAGAGAGAGAAAGAAGAGGGGAGAGAGAGAGATGGAAGAACATCTGAACCCTTTAGCTGTGACTCATCTTCTTCAACACACTCTCAGGAGTCTATGCATTCATGAAAACTCTCAGTGGGTATATGCTGTCTTTTGGAGGATACTCCCCAGAAACTATCCACCACCCAAGTGAGAACTTCATTTCTACAAACAAATTATGATCCTATTCTTGAAACAAAAAATAAAAATAAAAATAAAAACTTTTTTACATATCATTCATTGACTCATGTGCTTTTGTTTGTGCTTGTAATAGATGGGATGGTCAAGGAGCTTATGACAGGTCAAGAGGAAACAGGAGGAACTGGTAGATACATACATTATTTTCTTGTTTTCAATATCACTTCAGTCCAGTCATAATAGTGTTTTCACTTTCTGAATTGACTCATCATGTTTTGGAACTTGCTAGCTAGTTATTATATGTGCAGTACATATACAAGAAGAAAAAAAAAATCACTCAAAACTATATAGTAAATGCATTAGGTTAATTTGTACATTAATTATTGAATTAATTAATGCTGCACAGGATATTGGTTTGGGAAGATGGTTTCTGCAATTTTGCAGCATCAACAGCAGCTGCTGAGGTGAGCAGCTCCGGCGGCGGCGAAGTTCCGGCCGCCTGCTCATCAGTTTATGGCAACTCATGTGAGTTCCAACAGTATCAAGGGTTGCAACCAGAGCTGTTCTTCAAGATGTCCCATGAGATCTACAACTATGGAGAAGGGTATGTCATTTAGATAGATAGCGTTCGAATTAAAAAAATTGAAATAAGAATATAAGACACAAATTTTAATTTCAGCGATGTCTTAATTATTAGGTTTCTGTTAAATAATTATATTATTTTTTATTGGTGAACGTAACAACTGAATCTCGAACATGAGATCTCAATGTTAATTTTTCGAATTGTAATTGTGCATACAAATATATGTGCAGTTTGATTGGAAAGGTAGCTGCAGATCACAGTCATAAGTGGATATACAAAGAACCAAATGATCAAGAAATCAACTTCTTATCAACATGGCACAACTCAGCTGATTCCGTAAGAGCCTGCCTTATTTTATGCCACAAATTATTTAGTACATATAATTGTAATAATTATTACCTTGTATGTTCAAGTTTTGCCTGCTATAAAAACAAAACAAAAAAAAAATGGTTTTAAGTTTTACTTGAACAAATTGAACTGTCTTGTACTAAAAAAAATCCCAAATAATCATTCTTTCAAATTTTGCAGCATCCTCGGACATGGGAAGCTCAGTTTCAGTCTGGTATAAAGGTATAAATAGTACAAATTATACTTTAGCATCAAATCATTATAGTCCAACAATTGACACAATACCAAGATTGTTGCCTTCTAATCAGGTTGACATAGCAGTAAAGTTGTTATCTTATAACTATGATACCAAGAATAAGATTGACAAAACAGGAAGGTTGTTGTCTTGTAATCCTTTAATTAAGAATAAGGTTGTCATAAAAATATGTTGTTGCTTTGTAATCCTGATACTAAGAATAAGGTTGACACAACAAGAATGTTTGCCTTGTAACACAGATATCAGGAACAATGTAGTTGTATTTTAACATCGATAAGGTTGACAAAATAAGAAGGTCGTTGTCTTGTAACCCTGAGATCAGAAATAAAGTTGACACAGCATGTTCCTGTTGTTGCTTTGTAACACTTTCAAACCTTCTCCAAACCTCACAATAGTGCAGAAGCCTATAAGCATGCATTAAATCTTGTTGGAACCAACCCTTACACACAGGAGATGCATGTTTTTTTTTTTTTGTTTGTGCAGACCATAGCTTTAATAGCTGTGAGAGAAGGTGTGGTGCAATTGGGAGGCATACACAAGGTGATTGAAGATCTGAGCTATGTAGTGTTGCTGAGAAAAAAGTTCAGCTACATAGAGAGCATCCCTGGTGTCCTCTTACCACACCCATCATCTTCTGCATTTCCCTACAACCACCAGCTAGACCCATCAACAGCACCACCTTGGCACTTCCAAGGCATGACCCAACCAAATGATCATCACCATCATCACCAATACTATCATGACTACATGAACCAGCATCAACCACCACATCATGTCCTGAAGATCACACCTTCCATGAGCAGCCTTGAGGCTCTCCTCTCCAAGCTCCCATCTGTCATGCCTCCACCACCACCACAACCACCATCTTCAGGTGGGTTCTGTGAAAATGACCAGTATATGCATCAGATTAGGCCTAACTTGGAGCTCATGGGAGGAGGAGCCATGTCCAAGGAGGAAGCTCATGGACATGATCAAGAACATGAAGAGGAAGTGGGAGAGGGTAGTAGTGGAGCTTCCATGGCAGCTGCTTATCATAGCCATTTTCAGCATCAACCTGATATTTGAAATAATTACTTATTTGCAGAGACAGTTGCTGATATATATATATATATATGAAATGTTGGTACGTAATTAGTTACTGTAAGATTAATAATAATATAGCAGCAGAAGCTAGAATATTATTATAGTTTTGGTGTGTATTATATATTTTGTTATTGGTAGCTTAGTTTCTGGAGAGTCTCATTTTTTTTTTCTTAAATCCTAGATTTTGTACTGGTTATATTAATATTATAGTATGTACCTAAGATGTTAAGGACATGTTTAGTTCTAAAGACTGTGGTTCTGTCATAACTAACTTAACGGATCATAGGAAGCTAGTTATGCTAAACAGGATGATGTTTCAAAATTTTATTAAATCGAAGAAAATATTGTTGTGTTGGTTGATTACAAGGCAATTAGCTTAAACTTGGAGACAAAAACTTGAGTGACAATATATATACTACTCCATTTCAAAATGTTTGGGCTTTTTAAGAGCATATATATATTGGGAGATGCTAAAAAAAACTCTCAAGTCTTTTGAAGAGGTGTTAAGAATTGGAGTAGGAGATGCTAAGAAAAGATGCACCAAATGTTAAGCTTCACGATTTCATATTCTTCCTTTACTTAACATTTATTATATTGGGTGCTAAGCATTACAGTGAAAATTACAAAGTAGGTGTTAAGCACCAAATGATGACGTGTCAGATTCTCTCTCTTCCAAAATATTGCTAGTACATAGAAGTAAAAGGTTTATAGCTAATAAAAATGTTTTGTTTGATTAATCAGTGATTAAAAGATGATCAAATTGAATTATAAAAAATTGAATTGTTTCATAAAATTGTATGAGTGTAAATGTATAATTATTTACTAGACTGTCATTAGATATATATTTAAATATCAAATCTTTAAATAACAAACTACCAATAATGACCTTGGATACTTATTTCCAAGAGATGGCTACAAATACATTTTTTATTTATGCCATAGGTGGTGAAACCTGCGTGCGAGCCAAGTTTACATCTTAAATGCAGATTGTTAACCTTCTAAAATATATGTACAAATATTAGAATCTAACTTTGTGATCGACTCATATCATATATGAGTCTACCGAATGAAGGCCAACAGTAAAACTAAAACGCATATATAGAATAAGAATATATATATCTAGTTTTGAAGTCGACCCATATCACATATGGATTTACTGCTTTTTGTTCTTTGTTGACAGAATTTTAAACTCTTTAATCTCTACACTTTACTTCAATAAGAGCACTAATACAGATATAGTGGCATTTAAGTCATAATTAACCTAACAAAGAAAAGGTTAAAATAAGAATGAAAATATGAAATTTTATCACTCAAGCTCATCAATTGTCTGGAAGGAGACTCTTGCAGCTCCAACAACCAAATAGCTTTTTGGCCAGAATGTACATAGACATTACTATGTATAAGGCAAATAGTACCCAAACAAGCACTTACCCAAACATATGTCTATAGAAACATAATTCAATGATGTTTGGATAAAGTAGTTTCAACTCATATTCATAGACATTCTTGATCTGCAAACATGAGATTTCTCCCTACTTTGTCTAACATTTTTGTTTTTGTCTTTACTTTTACTTTTATAGTTGTTTAACATTTTAATTTTATATTATTTATTAAGATGAGGTCGAGGTATATCACTATTTCAAACTTTATCACCGTCCTGTTTTCTCGAAAGGGCGTTGATAAGGGTTGCTAGCTTCGCCACATCAAATGGATTTAATAGATTTTGTCACCCATTTAACGGAAAGGACCAAATTGGAATAATTTTTGACATATTTTGGTCTACAATCAACCACTACTTCATACTTTAAACTGTAATGTATTGATTTAAAGTTTATGTGCTAAAACAATACGTTCTGAATAGTATAGAGACTATTTTGAACTTTTATCGTGCTAAAAATACTTAATTGAAGTTTAGAAGAACCAGTCTAATACAATAGTTTCCAAACAATCATTGGATAAAAAAAAAATACAACTCACATACGGGTTGAATAAATACATAAGACAACTCTGGATGCGAAGAATGAAAGTTGGCAAAGTAGTTTGCAACAAAATTGGTTTCTCTTCGGGAGTGTGAACATTGATTCTCCCACCGTTGAAGTTTTATCCCCAAGATCATCCATTAGAGAGGCTCAAGTGTGGATATAACCTAAATTCATCAACTCAAAAGCAGAGTCGTCAGTTTCCATGATAATTTTAGCGGCACCAACATTCACACATAAAGCTAGGCCATCAAAAACTCACCAAAACTCAGCTATGAGATGATGGTCACAAACTCTAGGAGTATGCAACAATCCAAATTTTGCTATCAAGTACGGGACTTCACAAAATAAATTAAATAACAGAGCAGAAAAATGAAATAAATGACCAGATAATTTGTTGTAACAAAACACGACTGAGTTATTAAATTAACCATCCTCTTGTCATTCTAAGGACAATCCTAATCACAAACAAAAACCTAATGGAAGGCTGCAACTTCTTCCTGGAAATGTTTGAGTACATCTTCAATTTTCATATCTGTTTGGTTCATCTGATCTCTCACCCGTACGCTCACCTGAAATGAGAAAAGTCGTGAATCAAATGAGTAAAATGACACGTTTTTTCATCATGTGAATTATGCAAAATGCAATGATCGACAAGGTTGATATGGATGGGTCTGGGAAGAAGTATGCAATGATCTTTCGATCAGTACAGAGAATATAATGGAAGGGAAGATGAATTGAATCCCGTCTAATCATATCATCCTTTCTGGTACATAAAATGTGAATCCTCCAAATTCAGTCGGATGCAGGGATAATGGACAAGGAGATACTTATTCTGACAATGAAATGCTTTTCAACAGACCCTGAAAGAATGTATGCATCCATCCTTCCTACCAATCAAAGCCTACAATTAAATCATATTTCCAGAGACCATTTTGAGTATGCAGAATGGTCATGCCATGATACCATGTATCAAGGCAGGAAAAACCATGAGCTTGAATTCTAAAACTGGTATTGGAATTGGTATTCATGCTCATTCTTCAAGATTCAATGACTTGAATTCTAAAACCAAGCAAATTCAGAACATCACATGTGGTTTCAAATAGGGTAGAGACAAAACCTGTCCAGTTCCAACTTCTTTCTCGCCAACCACCAGAATATAGTTGTACTGCGCCAACTGAGCTTCTCGTATCTGCAGGTAGCCAAAGTACAGCAAGCAAGCATCATTATGAGATAACAAGCAGCATCCAAACACAGAGGTGGCATTGGACGAAAATTAATGCTAAAAATGAGAGTTTTGAGGACACTCAAGAAGCACATTTTACTGGACCAATTAGAACTTACAAGGAGCTATGGAAGTTCAAGAACCAATTGTTTTATTACGAAAAATGTTTCCAGCTAAAGGAACCTCAGTATATAGCATATATTTTATTCAGTGACTGCAACAAAATGTTAGGCCCTTTACAGAAAAGACTTTTGATGTTGAGGACCAGAATTGTGAGTTACCTTTTTCTTGATCGTTCTATCAGTAGTATCCACATCAACATAATATCCAGCTTTATGAATCTGCTCCTTCATCTACAGAAATGCAAGTAAAAAAATGGTAATCTAGCTAGGTTGATAAATTTTAAATTAAAAAAAAAAAAAAACACTTTTCTATACTTCAAATTAACTAGAGCTCAACAATTAAGAGTGTCAAAAAGTATATCCATTAGAGTAAATCTTACTCAACCATGCAATCAATTCAAAACTAAGAAGAGAGAAGCAGCTAGCTCTTAGTGTCGTAAAGAACGTGTAATTTCTTTTACATGGTCAATGGTGTGAAGCATCATAATATTAAATTCTAGCTCATACAGCTGAAAGTCTCACTGCTAAAGTACCTGTAGTGCATATTCCTGGGATTTCTCTGAGACGGAACAAACAATAGCTTGGCGTGGACTAAGCCAGAAGGGCCATTTCCCCTTATAGTGCTCTAAGAGAATAGCAAACATACGCTCAACAGAACCGAGGATTGCTCTGTGGATCATCACTGGTTTCTCTCTCTTGGCTTCATCCCCCGCTGAATAATACAGTTCAAAACGAGAAGGAAGCTGGAAGTCAAGCTGCAGCCACAGATTGCGACGTCTAGAATGTAATAACTCTCAACAGCAGAGTGATATAGTGGGAAAGGCAACAATAAAATTTCAGGGAATTGTAAAACCTGTAATGTTGCACACTGAAATTTCCTTTTCAAAGCATCAGAGACACTAATATCTATCTTGGGTCCATAAAATGCACCATCTGCTTCATTTATCTGTACATTATCACAAAAATATAATGAACCCATAATAAGGACGAAACAGATTAGAGTGACAGAAACATCTCGAGAACCGAGATAACAATATAAACAATGCAATCACAAAAGAAAAAATTGAGCAAGTCCCCTGCATTGCGGGACTAATTTGGAGAGAGAGAGAGAGAGAGAGAGAGAGAGAGAGAGAGAGAGAGAGAGCAAAATCTCAATATCAAATATGTAACCCAAAGGCTAATGAATTTTGATCTTTAGCGACCCCATATTGGAAAAGAAAACCAACCAGTGTTCAAGTCATAACTCCTTATAGATGCATTCATTCCATCAGAAATTTTCTACATAAATGATATACTATTGAGAGAGAACCATGTATAGTGTTGCATTTACGAAGTATAGGATATACTCTATTAGAATATTCTAAATTAAAGCTTCATAGCTTAACCAAAAAGGAAAGCAAAGAGATTGGCAGATTGAGTTGAATACCTATGCTATTGTAGAAGGGTCATATATATATCGCTCATGTTGAGATATTTAGAATCTTATAATGTATGAGATTTGTTTATTTATGTTATATTTTAATAGATCAATCAGCTCCATACATTAAGCCTTAAGCTAGGCTATTTCCTATTTAATTTTGAGTCATCTCTTGTAATGCTCTATATAAAGGGTTTCTGTTATGCATCAATATTAGCAATCGAATATCATATTCTCTACAGAAGTTGCCTTCTTAACTCACTGTGTATCATGCGGACCTCTTGACGATGAACTTTGCCAGCGATGATCGATAGGTAGTTGCTTTCGCACCAAGTAGTCAAAGATGTCACCGATCCAACATCATGACCCTTCTCTAATAGGGTATACTTGAGGCGGCTCATCGAGGGTGGAACATTCCCAAATTTGCACATAAGTCCCTTTTGGAAGGTGGTTGTATTACTGAGAAAGAAGTTTTGAAAGAAAATATACTTCTTGATTCTCGAACCTGGAGATCTGATGTAAGCGGCAATATTCAAAAAATTTGAACAGAAATGAAAAATTACACGTTCTCCCTATATTTTTGTAAGGTGAGGACGTGAGGTACCATATTGCAGAACTACAAATGCTCTTCATAGATTTTTCACGTTCTTCGACGATCTATGGAGTGTTTCTCATGCGTTCTTCAAGTTTTTCGCAGATCTCCCCAAACAACCACAAAAAAAAAAGGTAGCCAGAAATTGCGATCCCCCTCCCACTTTGCCCATACATGATCGCTTGGGAGAAAGGGTGGACCCCTGTACCTAAGGGTGTACACCCCGACACGTCTGGGTAGAAACATGTTGATGTCATCCAAGGTGTGTGATTCACTCATTTCACAGTTTTTTTGTTTGTTCTTGATCGTACAGTCAATGTAATGGAATTTTGAGAACCCAATATTTTGTGTATCATCATGGGGATTTTGAGATATTTAGAATCCCATAATATTTTATTTTCTTATGTATGCTTTATTTTAATAGATTAATTAGCTCTAGATGGATTCAGCCTTATCCAAGGCCATTTCCTATTTAACTCTGAATCCTGTGTAAGAGGCTCCTATTCTACATCAATCTTAACAATAGAATTTCATATTCTCTACGACTCAAAAACTCAATTGAAGCAAGATATGACAGAACAAAGATATAGAGTGAAAATGCATATAATCAGAGCTGTTTACAAAGATCAATTTAATAGCTTCAGTAGAAGGCAAGTTGGCATAAAATTACCTCCCATGGCTTTCCGAACTCATTAAGTGCTTCAGTAAGAGCAGCCTCTGCTTTGTCCCATGTCTCTATATTTCCTAAGAACTTCTCTGGCCTCTACAATACAGATATTGAGCAAAACAACATTTATTGCATGTATACATTTCTTCTAATGCTATTCACAATTCCCCACACACACAACAAAATAGAACTGATTTAAAATGTTAAGATCTATCCCCACACCAAACTGTGTACACCAAACCAAAGGAGGGCGTCTCAAATAATAACACTACGATAAAAATATTCAATAGATAAATAGTTGAGAATGGTATCTAAGTTATAGCTCAAATTGTAATTATTAAGAACAATGTTAAGTATATTCATCATGACAATACCATGATAAAGAACTAAACTACAACTTCAGTTTGGCTGTTGATTACGCTGAGAGCTATCAAGTTAACTAAGAGGGTTCACTTATGCCCATAGCATGCAAGTTTTAAGATACTTTTTTTTCTTTTTTTATACGTGGAGACGAAGAGTGGTCAAGGAACAATTGAATTTAAAATAATATTCCAGCTTCTAAATAGTTCACTTTATACATGGTGCAAAATTAGTTCAGAAGCCCACTCAACCCATGATTCTGTAAGAATACTAGCAAGTGAATTAGCTAGAATTTCAAGAAAGACGAGCAAAGTTACTGAAAAAAAAATCCTATCCATTTTACAAGATTGTTTTGTTATATTTCAGCACCAATATGACTCAACAATAAGAAAGCGTCAAAGCGACCTGTTAATCCATGACAAACCATCGGATGGCATATTTAAATTCAGGACAAAATCAACTGGCTCAAAAGTATAACTTCAGAAGCAAATATCATACCGTTGATAACTTCAGCTCGTAAGTAAATCCAAATACACCATAACAGTAGTTTATGAATTCCAAGACCTCCTTAACTTCATCTTTAACCTGAAAACAAATTACACTGATATTAGGTATAAGCAAAATTACCATTAAGATTTTCTCCAGTTCAGTCTCATGATAACTAAATTCAGTTTACCTGGGACTCCCGGCAGAATATATGAGCATCATCCTGTATCAAAATTTGGGGAACACTTCATCAGAATAAAACCATGAAATAGCATATATAAAATTTTGTGAACATGTTCCTGTGGAATGATGACCCATGGACAACAAAAAAAGGACCTTATGAAACAATATGATCACTCTTGGATCTAGTCCACTCAGCCATCTCTCCAAGTTAAAAATGGGATAAAAAGATACCTGCTGAAATCTCCTGACTCTGGTTAATCCAGTGAGTGCACCACTTGCCTCATTCCGATGCAATACCCCAAAATCAGCCAGTCGTAAAGGTAGTTCTGCAGAAAAATCCAACCCTCAGGACAAAAGGTTGCAGAATATAACGGGTGATTGAGACAAAATTAGGTGATTAGAGATAGCAGAACATATTGGAAAAAAAAAAATAACAGGATACTATTGGCCTTGTTTCCAGAGCTATAAAGTTATTTCTCATAATTCTTGAACCATATTGTAATTGTGAGACACTGAAATTCAGAGGAGCAATACTTAACACTTGAAGGCAAGTGCAAGAAAAACAAAATCAAGAAATATAGACAACAAGAATAGACTGAATCAAACTTGCAGGAAGTTATGAGTCATGCTTGCTTCATTATTTTGTTGGATACAATATTTCTCATACCAAATCTATTTGATATTCCTCCAATAAACTCACAACTTAGTACTTGCAAAAATCTGAACACACTAAAAACTTAGTAGCTAGAAGGAACTACACATTACTTCAACTAAAGAACCGCTAAAGTTATAATTCATGGGGCAAAACTTTGTCGAGTCCAAATGTTGTAACCCTGCCCAACAGATATTTTACCAACTCATCACAGCTAGTCAGCTACAAAGGCAAAAACTATAGAACAAATCAACTATTATATATAACATAACTAGTGTAATTAATCAAACTAGAAACATTGCTGCCAATTACTAATGAACAGTTTCCAGGATTAAATTCATGATTTTCTTTTGAAATTTTCCCCACAAATTGAGGGACCCCGCACCGCAACCATGATTCAGTATACAACTTTCAAAAGGCCAGTTCATATGAGCCCCTTAACATACACATGGACCAATACTGGCATTATTCACATAAGATATGAGTCTATACCTCCAGTATATAGGAGGAAAAATACCTCTATATGAGCGCACCCTATGTTGGAACATTAAACAGTGCCCTGGACAATTCATTGGTTTCAATCCAAACTCTTGCTTCTCAATCTGTAACAGAAATATGTATCATCACCATGACATAGTATAAAGAAGAGTTTAACATGGAATTTTCTGAAATTCAAGCATCATGTATATAACACACAGAGGCCTACAAACAGCAAGACTAAGACATAATTTCACTCAAAAATTACACTCTATACAATGATGTTTTGATATGTTACCTATAGGAAAAACTATTATGCTAAAAATACAAGTCTTTAAATTATTTCTCCCAAGGTATCTGCTTCTTTTGTTTACATTCAACATATTTTATTTTCACATTTTGTAGGATCTTGACAAGGGTTGTTCAAAATCTGTTCGGTCCAGACCTTGTCAGTAAATTTGAAAACAACTAGCCTTCTCTGTAAATTTGCATTTTCATCTTAGAAAATGCAATTCTATTTATTACTTTATGTCCAATCCTCTCGTTATTATTGTTCACCAAAGTCCCTCCGCCTCTTCTTTTTTTTTTTCCTTTTCTTTATAAATGAATCTTTCCTAGGAAATGTACTTTCTCATTTATTTGATTATGTTCAGTCCACTAAAACTCAATCCAGTCAGCTCCAGAACAGAGAATACTTTGATCCGGTTTTTGGTCCAAAAATGTTCAAATATCGATTTTTTGTCAGGTTCTAGACCAATGAATACCCATAATCTTGAATAAATTGTAGCTATTAGCAGATTATTGTAATTTTAACATAAATGCCAAGGGTATTGCTGTAATTTTCTTTTCAACTGCTTAGCCATCAAACTCGTATGTAAGTTATTTGGTCTTTGGGGAAGGGTATATGATGAACTTCTTTTTACATAGGGAACAGACAATGGACTCTATGATCACTTGCATTTGAATGATGTTGTCTGAATAAATCAATGGTCTCGAATTTCATTTTTGAATTATACTTTTGCAGCCCATTTAGGATAGACTGTCTTGCTAACTTCCTCTCATTTCACTTCATATTATGAATAGGACAACCCTGCATCTACACATTCCTTGAAATGGGCATCAGAATCTATAACTTATTCCCACATTCTGTTTCAACTAACTAGTTTCTTCTTCCCCTGTTCATGATCAAACTGTGACAATTACATAATTAGCATTGAGCAATAGCTAGAGAGTTAGTAATCAATAGTCATATATATGTAAGTAATGCAAAAAAACTCACCTCAAAGACAAACATATTTTCCTTATAATTTGCAGCATGCCCTGATGTTTCCCAAAGTTGCATATTATATATGTTTGGTGTAATAACCTGTCAGTGGATATTTAATAAGAAATTCATTTGTATGGATCATGTACTATGTCATTGCAACAACTCAGATTGACTGATAACCTCTTGGTAACCTCTGTTATGATATTCATTTTTTATAAAATTCATCAATTTGGTGTAGATTCGAGTTCCAAGAGGCAGAAAAAACCAGCTGCCAGGGCTGAAATTTGACAAATACATAAAAATTAGATTATCCACTATCCTAACACAGAAAAGTAAGCAAGATATACTAAATGATGGCATACCTAAGCGGGTGATTAAAGAAAAGCTCTTGTTTTGTACCCAATGCTCTGTGGTCATATTTCTTCGCTTCCTCCAGCTGTTGTATATATTCCTGAAGGAGAATATCACCATTCAAAAGTAATAAACATAGGATTCTGAGCTCCTAAAATTAAAAGAGCTAGTATCTAGATGTCCATAACAATATAAAGCATAGTTTTGAGAATAGTCCAAGAGACTTAATTCAATCAAATGGTTCAAAATGGGACAAAGTTTAAATGGGGCATAGGGATTTAAAGAAAAATGAACACACCTTCAAACGCTTCTGGTCGGGATAAGATATCCCATATACCCTTTGTAAACTTTCGCGGTCTCTATCACCTCTCCAGTAAGCTGATGAAGCCTGCCATATACAGTTTCATCAGTCAAACAGATGATTAATTCTTATACATATGAGCACTATAGCTCTAACACTCCATTAGGCACATCACCTTCAAGCAGGCAAATGCTTTCACAAAAGATGTATTGGGTATATGTGGTCCCCGACACAAATCGACCAAGGGGCCACATCTGTACACAGTTATAGTTTTGTCTTCAGGCAAATCATTGATGATTTCAACCTAATCCAAACAGTAGAAAAATAATCATTATGAGAAATATGATATTGAGGAAGAATATATTACATACTAAAAGTAATGCAATTTATACAGTTAAAAGATGTAAGACTCCTCATTACCTTAAATCTATTGTCAGAAAACATCTCGAGTGCCTCCTTCCTTGAAACTTCAATGCGCTCAAAAGGTTGCCTTCCCTGAAACAATACAGGCAAATCATTATTAATATACACCAAATAGCATGGTTCTCCAAGCAGATTGTACACTGGACCTTTTATATCTTTTCATTGACAAGTGATAATTCACACTTGTCAAAACGGCAACAATGTCAGTCTGTTAGAGTCCAGTCCTTAAGTACTAGAGAAGGGTCTATCATTATGATGTTAAACAATATTGGCTAATGGACCCTAATTAATCCAGGATCTAACCAAAGATATTAAATAGGTGAATAATTTATCATTACTTAATAGTTATCCAAGAAAGAAAAAAAAAAAAGAGCCCAAGATTGTTTAAATGAAATTACCCGTTCACAATGTATGTGTACCATTTTGCATCCTTATGGAACCTCAAAGAGTTTACCTCGGAAGTCAAGAAAATATAGGCAGGGATTCAATTTAGCGAGTTATAATCACCTAATGTGAAATTTAATTCAGTTTCAACAAAGATACTTGGTCTCAAACAAAGTTATTGCCAGTATTGTTACCATAATATTCCAACTCCATCACAACCATCAAACTTCAAACTCTCTTAATCCCACTACTCCAGATCTACAAATTGATGTTAAATGTATTTCAAATTTACTAGTAAATCTATTCAGCAAATATCATCTATAGTAGGAGCAACTTTATACATATGAACAGCACAGTTACAATGCAGCAACTGACCATAACTAATACCGTAATACGTTCTATTAAGACCGATAGGTGCGATCTAAAAGTTATTTAGTTGAAAAATAAAACAAATGTTTCAACATTTTAATAACCTCTAATTTGCTTCCTTACAAATTTTCTGTGACCAAGTAAAATAGATTACTTAGTTATCAGCAATAAATTTATTCTGAACGTCATATGAGTGCTCAACCGTTGATAATTTTCTTCCCAATTTGGTGTCAACTATAAATTTCAAAATAATATATTTCCAATTATTGACAATATTTAGGCCAATTAATATAACAAATTCTCAATTTGTCATTAACTATAAGATCATTTTAATTTTTATGGAGGGGAATGTCTTATTAAGACAGTTATTTTGTAAGAGTTTATATATATATATAACAACACTAAGTAGGAACACAGTGAGTGAAAGCAGTGGAAAAATATTTTACAATTAGAAAACTTTGGCCTTTGGGACATTTTCAGAAAGATTCACTTTCAAAACAAACTTATTGGTGTTGTAAATCATAGTAGTATGTCATCTATTTTAGGAAAACCGTTAACATATGTGTACTTTGCCCATTAAAGTAACACTTAAATATATAAGATAATGATGAACAGTACCTTAGAAGCTTTTTCTGCACCTGATACAATTTGCTTGAAGTGATCTTCGTTCAACCCCAAATCACCATAAAAAGCATCATAATAGAAACCCTGTAAGAAATATCATCAATTGTAACTAATGACAGGATTCAGACATGACACAAGAACAGACAAAAATAAAACATATTTTAACAAGGGGTTGAGGATTCTAAGCCAAAATATTTTTGGCTTAGGCTAAGCCATCAATGTGGTGATGACATCTCATCACAAATATTGGATCCAGACGGGTCACTCCGCTCCCACCAATTCTCTTGTGTGGGTATGAGTGAAATTATATGAGGTGTCATCACTTCATTGGCTTGGCTTGGCTTAGGCTAAGCCAAATATTTGTTGGCTTATATTCCTACCCCATTTACTTGTTCCATCTCAATTCCTAATATCTTCCATCCATTAAATTGAGCTTGGAGCTCATAATTTATATTTCGCAATCAATGGCACGTAACATATGTGCTGCTTAAGCAAGCAATAGAGTCAAAATGAACTGACATAGCACAACTAAATCAACATTTCAATTGTAGGGCTCAATATTTAAAATGTACCTCCCCTCGGGTTGTGCAAGGGCCAATGCAGAGCTGGCAACCATACTCCATCTCGAGTGACTGCAGTACAAAAAAAGAGCTAGGAGTCAAATTGACTAATTAAAATACTCATAAAAACCAAACAAACAGCAAAACGACCAACAACCTGCCCGAGAATGTGGGCGCTGGAGTGCCAGAAAGTGTCGCGCCCTTCGTCGTCTTCAAAATTGAATATCTTCATCTCGCAATCGCCCTCCAGAGGCCTGCTCAGATCCCAGAGAACTCCATTCACCTGAGAAATCAAAGCATCTTTCGCCAAATCCTTAGATACCCCCAAAACAATGTCAAGGGGCGTAGTCAACCACTTCTTCCCCTCCTTCACTGTCCCATCCGACAATGTAATCCTTCAAACCATTAAAAAACAGAACAATCAATCATCAATAGAATCAATGCAGTGAAATCGAGTGGAGCGAGAGTGTGATAGGTGCTAGGGTTTACTTGATAGGGTCGTGCGAGAGGGATTGGCGTTGTTCGCGCTGCCGAGCTTGAAGCCTCTCGAAGAGCTCAATGCGCTTGGGGATCACATTTTCCAGATAAGCCACGTCCTTGGGGTGGCCGGACATGGCCGCCGCCGCTGCTGCTGGCGCCATATGCGGCGAAAGAGGTGTTGATCTGGCTGTGACTGTGAGCGCAAGACCTTTTGCTTTATGGCGTAAGTTTCGGATCGTTTCGTTCCGGTCGCGGGAGGTCTAGCTTTTATAGGTTAGGGTTCGGATTTGAGTGGACGTCAAGAAAGTGGGCCCATATTATTATATAGATTTGTTTTGGATCGACCCTTATCGGGCCTATTCCATAAAGATAAGCTATCTGATCATGTATATATTTGATGGGCCTAAATGCTGGCCCATTTAATCAAATCATAGATTCACTAATAAGCCCACTTACCAATAAATATCGGGCCAACAGTTTTCACAATATTAACTCATTTCTGCTTAGAAGAAAGGTAAGAGACCTAATTTGGTTCCCAAAATTGATGTTTTGATTTAATTTGGTCTCAAAATTTTTTTTAACTAAAAATAGTCTTTGAACTTTGATGTTTTGACCCAATTTGATACATGAACTTTGTTTTGACATGAACTGGTTTCTGAACTTTTAAATATTAACTTAATTTAGTTCTTCAACTTTTGATATGAACTCTTAGGACAATGATTATTTTGGATCATTATGTGAAAGACCAAATCAAGTCAAAACAAAGTTCATGGACTATTTTTGGTTAAAAAAATT